>JABJVR010000080.1:354483-370281 GCA_025773905.1 Chitala chitala
CCCCCCCCCTCTTTGCCCCCGCCCCCCCCCCCCCCCCCCCCCCCCCCCCCGGCCCCCCGCCGGGGGGCGGGGGGGCGCCCACATTGTAACAACTTTGTACATGGAGTTAATGTGCAAGTTGCCAATGTTTTGCAGTTATTGAGTTGTGCTCCAAAGTTATACAGTGTATAAATAGCTCTTATTCCAGTCATTAGAATATTTTTTGAGGTCATTTGTGGTTGTCAGGGAAATAAACAGTTTGGGTTTCAGTCTGTATGTTAAATCTGCCTAGTTTTTGTTAGGATTGTAATCAGTTTTAATTATATATAGGTTACATGAAGATAGAAATAATTTTTTGCATTTTTCTGGATGCATATCGAGGATAGAGAGAGAGAGAGAAGACACCACTTACCAGAAGAACGTGCCAAATCTCCTCCTTGATCCCAGGTCTCGTTCACGCACGACAGTGTGCCACTGCCTTCAACAGTTCATCAGGTTTGCGTCTTCTGGAGGAGGTAAGCCTTCAGAAGAGCCCTTTCCTTCCTTCTGATGAAACTTAAATGGCAAAGTACTCCTGTTCTTTCTTGTGATTAGCGTGTCACACATTAAAAGTGCCATCTTAAGTAATCCCTTCCTTCAGGCTTTTCATCCTCCACAGGTATTAACTTTGGAAGTAATCCTAAGCCTTTTAGAACTGGGGGTAGATGGGAAAAAAAATACATACTGTATGACGATCTGGCACTTCATGTTTAATATTCGATCTGGTTGGTACACGCAATACTCAACTGACGAATTACACAGGCAGCAGTAAACTGGCTCTTAACACTTCAACCAAGACTATGATATTGAAAATCACCCTGCGATCATTTAAATACCGCTAAACTAGAAATGTCTCACGCAGCAATGTTACCAAAAATATCCGTCCATGGCAAATAATAAACCAAGAAAGGTTGGTTATAACGCTTTATGACATTATAGCAGAATGTCATAACACGTGTCAAAACGGAAACAAATTTTCTAAAATATTTAATGAATTTTTATTTAGTTCTAATGAAATAAATTTTTTAAATTATGTCATTTTGCATAAAGCTAATGGAAAACTGTTGGTTTTGAGACAAAAAGTGGCAGTGATTTTATTGGGAAAACAGATGGGCAGTTACAGGGAAAGGCAGTGACAGCCCACCTTATATGTAATAAGGTCAGGTAACCTTTCCGTCTGCATTCCTGGTAACTTGCTCCAACCATACGTTATCAGTTAAATGTTCTCCGCACACTTTCTGTGCGTCTCCGTCTACGAGGCTGCAGGGGACTTGAAGGTACAATATGTGTGTGACAGCTGACAGGGCCTTGATGCCTCTGTGGCTTTTCATTTCTAATAAATAATCCTTTTATGGGTAATGCTGACACAGCAGCCTTCTGTTCTAATCCCTCTTCCTCCCTACCTTACGCACCTCCGGTTCCCAGACACTGCCAGCCGGAATGGCTGTCCCACTGCAGTGCTCAGTGACTGTCCCACTGCAGTGCTCCATGGACCATCACTCACTGTTCTTACAGTCCCTTTAAGTACGTTATCCCATCAGCCTCAAGATCCTGAAACTGATCCCACACTGGCAGAACAAAAAAGCAATCTGCCAGTGGTTGCTTTGCATTGCCAGTCTTTAGTGTCGCCTTAAAATAAAAAAAAACAATCAAGCAAAATAGAAACTCATATACAGCTTAATCCTCAAGGCAGTGTAATTGGATTTCTAAAGGCGAACTCTACAATAGCAGACTGTTTTTTCTCATCTCTCATCCAATGGTTATGGTTGAACACATAAATGTGCTACTTAAATCACCTGCTAGTGAACGGGCGATGTATTGATTGTGAATTAATTATTCAGCTTGTTTACACCATAAAAGCTTGAATTTGTATCAGCAGAGGCTGGCCAAAAGGAATTTGCTCAAATCTGTGCAAATGAAGCTATGGCAACGCAACACATTTGCTAATTTAGCTACTGTGATGTCATTGTCTTAGTCATCATAAGCAGTATTTCCCAAAGAAGTGCATAAACAGATTCATAGAAATATTGGTAGATGTTTCCAGAAGCCTCTGTTAAAATAATGCAGGAGAGAGGTGGAATCAGGGCGGGGCTTAGAAATCCCACCAATCACAAATGAACACATTCGGCACTCCCAGAAATGACAGCACAGAGGAACGCGATTTTGAAAACTGTTTTGAACTTGCCTTTGTTGTCACAGTGCAATGAGAAATCTTTGTTAACATATTACACATTGAACAAGAACATTAACAAATTGCCACGGAGTGATGAAAAGCAGAAAAGTCATTCTTTAACACACTTGGCAGGGACAACAGGTAATTACGAGAAACTCTGGTTTTTAACACCATCATCTGGTAAACAAGTAAGATAGATACATACGTTTTTGCAGTCAGTGTCATAGTTATAACAGCGCAACACATAATTTGATAAAGGACACACTGATATGGTTGTAACCAGCAACAATGTATTGTGAGACAATACATCGAATTACCCACCATTAGCAAAGATTTAGAGACTGAGATAAAATTTGAGAAAGCTGGGATACTCAGTATAGACACGGCTACCGTGCATAATGTGTCCGATATAAGCATACAAATGCTCTTCATGTTTCTCATTGTTTATATAAAATAGCTTAGCCTCAGGTCTTCTATTACAAGCTCGCGCCTCTCTAAGTGGAGGCTCGCTCTTTGACTAAAACCTAATGGTATTTGTGCATTTATCACCCATGTTGTGGACCAGAAGTGATTATTCATCGTGTCTCTCAAGGCCTTCAAATCTCACCTACATGTTAAGTCACTTGCTAAAATGTACAACAACATGCACCCTCTGGGTGTGTTGAATACTCAATTTGACTTTATATTCAGTATTGTACTTCCTCGTTATATTTTATATATATATATATATATATATATATCGTTTTCTCCTCAATACACATATAAAAATTTGAATGAGAAATCTCAATAACTTTAAGTTGTCTCATAGTTCATGAGATCCTTCAGTATGGTGTGAGATGCTTCAGCATGGTGTGAGATTGGTGTCTGAGGAGTATTATGCGAAACACAGCTGTCATTTCCAAAGCACATACACAGAAGTTTGTTTTCATGTCATGAATGGGAATAATTTATGTCAACATCCACCTCGGTCATTAAACTTAAACTTTGGTAAGTTCTATGGAAACTCAACAGCGAAAAGGAATCTGTATAAAACTCAGTGGACTCCAGTTGATTGACTTGAATGTACATGTGCAACATTTCCATTAATGCATTTTCATTGGTCAAGAGTTGAGCCAGCTGATGTGCTTCAGGCATGCAGAAAAGATGGCCTCTGGAAGGTTACCATTGGGGCTTTTCTGGGCACGTCCCACTGGGAGGAGACACCAGGGAAGGCCCAGGAGATGCTGTGGAGATTTTATCTCCAGGCTGTCTTGGGACTAACTTGGAATCCCACAACAGGAAGTCATTGGAGGTGAAAGGGAGGTCTGATCTGACTTGTTCAGCCTGCTACCACATTTGGACAAGCTTGAAACTTAACATGACCTCATCCATTGGTTAAAATTTCAGAAACTGTTTGCAAGCTTGACCACAAATGTAAACAAACCTCTCCTATGTGACCCATTTGCACAAAACCAATTATGTGTTTGCAAACTGTAGGGGGCGAGAAACATTATTGGAAAACTGAATTGTTAATGAATGCATTTTCATTTATTCATTCATATTCCAGTTGATTAGTATGGACAGATGCGTGTACACCCTAAGGGACGTTTACAGTCACCAGTTCACCTGAATCACATGTCTTTGGAACGTTGATACAACCGTGAACGCCAAACTCAGGCCCACATAAACACAGAGGAAAAACTGCGAACCCTACACAGAGAATATCAAGAAGCTATTTCTAAAATAGGCGCCTACCATGGACTTAATATGTAGTTTGCTGACATGTGGCTGTGTATGTATGTATCACATATAAACTCTTACTCTTTGGTTCAGCCTCAGCCTTTTAATCGTTACACCACTACCTGTGTTCACACAGTATGACAGCACTTGGTGAGTCTGCAGAGGAACAACTGAAGTACACGATAGACGTGTCCATGAAATTAACATGGGGCCTTTGTATAAATGATGCCTAAAAGAGAAACCTTGCCATTTGAATTACTCTGCAATAATAAGACTATGAATCAATCAAGGAGATTTTTCTATGCTTAATTCTTTTTTTTGTACCTATTAAAGCTTAACACTAATTTAAATTATGAGCACATTGGTTCAAGTGGATAACTCTGACAAAGCTTACACCTGCTTCAGAGACTTAGGGTGACACCTGAATAGATGTCTAAACCTATCATACAAATGAGACAGAAGCACTGAGAACATGCGCTACTGTTCACCAGCTTATCTTTCTCTGGAGCCCTTCTCTGCTCTCACCTGTAAACAGGTGCTCCCCGCTGGACGTACCGAAAGTCTACCCCCATGCGATTAGAAACCACAAGCAAGGTCAAAGAGATCACTCAACATGGCCCTCGCTGGTACCAACAAGAGGCAAAACACCGCATAAACTCCACTAACGCCCCCGCCTCCTGTTCGTGATTAAAACACCCCCCCGCCCCTTCCCCCGCCCCTTCCTGGGTGTCAGATGCGGGACTGATGAGCGTGCTCCGTCGCAGACAGTAAGCGGATGTTAACTTCCCACTGAGAGAATTTCTCCAGGTCGAATGGGAAACGGCCTACTAATCATGCGCGCCGCGCCGTGCCAGCTGCGGCCCATGCCAGGATTATCATTCTCATAGACCTCTTACTGAGCTTTTAGCTAAATGAAAAATCTGCCGTAGCCTAGGGAGAAGGCAGCGGGCAGATAAGAGGGACGGATGTTTACTAAGAAGCTGGGCTGGTGCAAATTGAACGAGTTACCCCCCCTCCCGCGCCTGCCCAACCCCCACCCTCCTGTGATGTACGAGTCACACGAAAGCCATTACACGCAGGAGAAGGTGGGGCTATTAAAAAGAAAGCAAAATAAGAAGGAAGAACAAATCTGTGTATTTACATGTTTCATTTGTGACATATCTTTATGGGTTCATTAATTGCACACTTCGCTCTACCTACTGCCCGTGGGGGGTGACGGTGGTGCTGGTGGGGGGAGTTTGCACGGTTTGTGATTTGTTGTTTCTTGTTACATGAACCCTCAATGCAGCACTTGCTCACTACAGCACAGCATTTCAACGTGGCATATTCTCAGAATAGGACCCGAAGTTCAACATTTTTTTTCTCATCTGTTTATTGGACTTGTGACAAAAAGAAATGGTTTGACCATTAGCAGTTTTTGTTTTTTTTGGAGTCAGTTTTTTTTATATAATGACTTGGAGACAATGTAAGTTTATATTAGTGAGGATAAGTATCCTAGGCAACGCAGAGAGCAAACACACTGAAAAGGGTGGCGACTCAATGCAGTTTAACAGCGCATTTGTGTGAAGGGGTATTTGGAGCAGCTGGAGGGAACACAAAAATGTACATGAACAGCACCGAACATCCATAATTTCACATGCAGCTCTCAAACTGAGATGCCAAAATGCCGCCACCACACTCACCTTTTCTGTGTTCTTTCAAAATACCTCATTTGTAAATAGTAATGTAATAATTGCATATTTCCCAGTTTTGTTCCTAACAAAACCTATTGCAAATACTCCCTGAGGGGGACAAACTTATTCATAAGTTACAAATTTTGCTTTGTAAACCTGTTTACTCAGTTATCTAAAACTGGAAGTGCCACAGAGTGGTTAATGTTTCAGAAGGTAATTCAGTGTTTTTTCTAATATGTAAATGGCAGAGGGCAGCACACCTTAAGAGAGAGTCTGCTGATGCATACACTACAATACATGAGGGCAATGGATCTCTATTAAGGCTGCGTTACTCACATCTGCAAAAACTGAGCTTTGAGCCAGAAACAGCTAACAAGGGCAATGAATTTAGAAGTCACAGCACAGTCCCTCCACATGTTGGGCCTCATTACTGAGTTACTAGTGCATTCTGTTAGCCTGGACACAGGGGGTGGGTGGGCGCAAGCTGAAATACAAATGAAGGAGATGCAATGTGACCCCATGGCAGTGTAGCACATGGCACTGTGGGTGCCCCTGGCGAGGCCTTCCCACGCCAGCTACGGCTGGGCATGGATATCCGAGCTGACCAGGACACCAGTACTGCTCAGGGGGGATGCCGCCAAGTCCGTCAGTGGCTCTCGTAACTCAGCTGTGGATAAACAGGTGGGATCTGAGGGGCATCAAAGTGGTTTATGGAACAATATGAATTGGTACTTTACATTGTAGAATTTTTTTGGAAACACATAGTGCATTTGTTTAATACACTTAACACTTCCATCCATGCGTCCATCCATTATTGAACCCCTTATCTTGTGCAGGGTAGGGGGTGGCGGATGGAGCCTATCCCAGGCATCCTAGGGTGCACACCCTGGACAGGGTGCCAGCCTACTTCAAACTTGAAACAAATCAATTTCTGCCAGTTTTTCAAGTAATGGTCCCAGGTGAGAAATAGACTTGCAAAATGCAGCTGATGGATGAAATTGTAATATAGTGCAGAGAAATTATTCTAACTTTGACCACCAGCACATGGGGTGAAGGGAGATTTTACTTGGCAGATCAGACTTGTTCTGTATTATTTTAGTCCCTTCTGATTTCACAGTGAGGTAGTGGTGACCACTGCCAGTGGTACAATAATAAAACTCCACATGAAGGCTTGGAACACCTTGGGCAAAAATGATGCACTCTATTGTCATGACATCAGCTTCAAAGTGATAGTAATACATTTAAATTGGAATTGCTTGCATTTAAATTGGCATTGCTTCAGAAGAGCTAGTCACATTATGCTGTGTTCGCAAACTAATCAAAGAAACGCTATTCATAAAATCAACGTTATCTTAGAATAAATAGACATTTATTTAGTTAACACCCATTAAAAGCCTATTGTAATATTCTTTATTATAGTGACCAGTTGTGGCCTATGGAACTAGCTGATAAAAGCCCATATAATAGCTTCCAATTAGAACTAATTAATTGAACCAGTTGTAAAGCAGGTCTATGCCCATTTTTTTCTTTCTTGCAGAGCTATGACTTTGTACACATTACCTGTCTCTGAGACCTATGAAGGATTAAGATCATCCTTAAAAGAATCGTCTCAGCAAGTGCTTGAAATGCATATGAAATTCATAAGGCAAGAGGCTTATACTTTCTAACCACAAGTCTGTACAACAATAGAAAATCTAATGTATAATATCAGCGCAGCCAACAGAGGATTTTTTTTTGCCCTCTTTCTTTCTGTCACAAGAAAATACCCATGCAGATATGATAATGGTAAGACGTTTGCGATGTACTGCTTTTGAATTTGACAGATACAAATCCTGTCCAATCATCACATGCATATTTACCAACCAAAATAGGCAAGCTGGACCAGTTCCGTCAAATGCTTAAAATCGAAAAGAAGAAAATCTTTAAACCAACAGTTGGTGAAATCTTGAGCCACGGAGAACTGTGACATCCAGTGTTTCAGTAATGTTTGTCTCTTTGGTATTGATGTACTTTTAAGCCATCTTCAAGGTGTAATTTAGTCACCCTCCAAAACCAAAAACAGGTTGTTAAAGTTATTTTGTAACAGAGGTCATGTTATTCAAGTACAGATGGTTAAGGAATATGGGTTAATTATATATTTATCACAACAGACAGACCATGTTGTAGATTTGGTTTATTTTTCTACATAATCATAGAACATTTGAAAAATCACTGCCTTTTCTAACAACATATATGTTTGTTTTGGACTTTCTAAGCACGCTTGGCTTATTGGTTTTATGTATAATTTCACAATATGCAATTACAAAATTTTACTAATAACTTCAAAACTTGTAGTAACGTTAGACTCTAAGTGAAGATTTCTTAGTACAAACATCAAATGGCAACTTTGTGAAACAAGGAAAATAATGATTGTGGAGAAGTCGGTTTTTTTACCTGAACTACTTTTACCTGCCATTACTTGCAACTTTGCATTTTTCAGACCTATTTTCATACTGGAGGTAACTGCATGTGCAGCAAGAGGTAATTAATGTAAAAACTAAAACAATTTACATTCAAAACACCTAGTTTAATGACTTGCTACTGGCACACTGTGACACTATAGAATTTCATTAGCCTCAGTAAGTTACGCATTTAGTTATTTAAGTAGTTTGTAGTCATGCTAAGTATGTAAATTTGCAACAAAAAAAAGGTTTCCCTCAAGGCATAGTTCTACCTTTGAAAAGTGCACAAGCAGGATAGTTTAATTTTTTTTTTCATATGCAGAATAACTGATTAACAAAAATACAGTCTTTAGTAAATAGTTCTAAATTTATTTGAATGTGTTTTTTAAGAGTGGACTTATTCATATTTTATTTCATGAAAATATATAATACCACAATTTTCCTTATAGAAGATCATTCCTCTCCAGATTTCCAGCCGTAGGCAGCGTCTGCACACATTGAGTCTGTTGCCACAGCTGCGTCGTGGGGGACAGTGCATCTTCACTGAAGGAAAAGCACACTGCCACTCACTTACGGGTTATTAAAATTAGAATGCAATGCGGTCCTAGGCAGGGTCTCAACCTACTGGAATATGGTAAAAACTGTGTCGACTCCAGATTCATTATTACAAAACATTTTGTTGGGGACAGTCTACGGCCGTTCCCTCCCAACATGTTTTGTTCATGCACATAGCCGTTGTGCACGTAGAATCCACACACCTTCAGATCTGTATACCGTTGTACGATCTGGGAGAATGGCTGGATGCAAGAATGCAGTTATGCCTTTGTAAGCTCCTCCGACAAAAGTGAAAACACACTGAATGATAGAAATAAGGCCCACGTGTTAAATGTCTACAAAGACAAACTCACCTAAACTGTTACATCTCTACATATGGTGGTTTTGTTTGTTCAATTTTTAGATTTTGAAAAATTATCATTAAACATAAAATTAAATTTTTAAAAGATAATTTAAAAAGCCATCTTATTAAGTCTGTACTGCTCCATGAAACCTTTCCTATGAAAGTTTATTCTAAACCTAAACTAAATTCTGGTAGTTAAAGTAAATAATTTGTTCAACTGTATGACAATACTCCGGTACATGTATACTGTGTTTAGCTATGTGTTTTATGCAATGCTTCTGTTATTATATTGTCAGTGCTAAATAAAATTTTAAAATTATTATCATTTTATTTTTATGATGGACCCATCACAGGTAACTGTTCTGACACAAAGTTATTTTTTAAAGCATCATTCATAACTGTTATATTGAAATGAGTTACAGTGAGCTCAGTTATGCTTTACAATCAGTTTTCTTTGGCTCACTCTTCAGAAAAAATCAGATTGTCAAGACCTCATTTAGGTCATTCTGTTTGCCTGGAGGATCAAGAGTTCATCATCAAGAGCAATGGGAATTACTAGATGATTTTACCTCCAAAAGCCTGGCTGGTTTTCATGTGAAGATTCACATTAGCAATGAAATATTCTGTAACTAATATTTAGGTCTTGCGTGGGAGATCATATTCAGGCAACTAATTTAATATCATCACCCGCTGTATTTAATTAATACATGAAAATATACTGTACCATTACTTTATTTGAAAAGATTATTTAACAATATTTCTTCAAATAGTATTTGAACTTAAATGACTCCTGGATATTTCAAATCAGTGTTTTTACTAAAAGAAAATTAGTGTGAAAGACGACTAGCTTTATACAGATTCCAGTAGTAACAATGATTAAAAAAAAAATTAATCCCTGGCTAAAGGTGGGTGTAGAGGCTTTTTCAGCTACATCTGAGCATATACAGTCCCTGATTTGCAAAGATGCTACCCTGCAATTGGAAGAAAATCTAGTTTACCTTTTGTTAGTACAAACTCTCTGATTACTCACTTTAAATCATTGACTTGAAATTTGGTTTTCTGAGCTGTAGTTAGTAACAGTATTTTGTGGCTGTTTCCCAGACTTGAGGATTCACATCTCCAAAACAGAAACAAAAGTACTTTTGTGTTTTATGAAAGCATTTCTACATAACTAGTAAATTTTCAACATCTGCCAAAGTCGAATTTCAATGGCCAGAAAGGAATTTCAGAGAATTTTGTGTCTGATGTATTCCAGCACACTGAATTCAAAGACATATAATTATGTTGGATTTTGGGTAGTTGTTTTGTCACATACAATATGACTTTGTGAAAAGCGTTGTGCTTTCCTCATTTGGGTGATGTTATTATTGCTGAGAGGGATTAAATTGATTAACAAAACCTTGCTCTCATTTCTTATGTAACCCTGCTGTGATCGGGACAGTCCGGATAGGGCAACTCATTCTGTTTTTTGTTAGAAGGTCTGCCCCTGTGTGTGGGTAATTAGGAATTCTATTCATTTGGTTCTTATTTCAGTTTGTATTTAAAGTGGTTCTGTTCGGTTTCTTGTTGGGTTATTTGTGTTTCTTGCTGTGATTTGAGGAAACAAATTCAGGGGTTTATTTAATTGATGTACGTATTCTGGCCTTTGGTGTTCCTGACTAAAGTACCACCGTCACACTTGTGTTCAGGTCTGCACGTCCCCATGCACTGCACAGTAGCTCAGGAGCTGCTGTAACGCCTGCACACTGACAGCACTGTTTTTTTGTTCTTTTTTAAATTCTTTTTTATTATTTAATTAAATTATTATTCACAACAATTTGTGAACTCATTTTATGAGTCAAACAGTTAAAAAACTCATCTATGTACTATGTACATACCACCTAAATTTTAGAGGCTGTTGGCAAAAGAGTGTGTGTGTGTGTGTGTGTGTGTGTGTGTGTGTGTGTGTGTGTGTGTGTGTGTGTGTGTGTGTGCCAGCTTACTTTAAATTTGCCAACATGAAGGTTCTAGCAGTTACAATGATAAGTTAGCCACCATTCTGAGGCCAGATGTTGGTACCTGGTGAACATGTTTTCTGTCACTGCTCCAGGGCTGATAGGTTATAGACATGTAACTTGTCATCTGAGGAGTCATTTATAATTAGCTGCAATGCAAATAACAGTGCTTTTGAAGTATATGCATGTGGAAATGAGGACCTCACAATGGTTCATTTACGATCACATGCCAGAGTTAGCAAACTTCTGATTTGTTAGTACATGCAGGGTTTAGTGTTTATTTTTACACATAATGACTTATAAATACTGTCAGTTCAGAGTAAATGAAACTATCTGACATTCGTTTTGTATTTGTTTTAAAAACTATATTTTTGTTTTATTACGGACAAACAGTGATGAAATCTGAAGTCTATAGTTTGAACACAGGAGTAAAAATAGATGAGGTTACCTACCTCTGACATCTGGAGGACCGGAGGGACGAAATGTAAATGTTACAGGTCCAGGGACGAAAAATGGTCATGCTTGATTTCGTCTATTCCAGATGCATGCAGAATCTGTGGGCTGTAGTCCCTGCTTATGTTCAGAGATTTCAGATGATCGTCTGGAATATTGCCTGAAAATACGAATCATCGCAGAGCGCAGACCCAGTCCTGGCTGTAAACGCTGCAGTGACGATAACCAGGCAGAGGCAGGACCGCAGAAAAGTTTCAAAAACAAACTCTTTGCACATATGTATGTATGTATGTATGTGGAATGATGGGGAATTTTACCAGAAGTTAGCTCAACTTTCCCTACAGTAACTACTTATCTGCAATACCAAAACAAGCAGAACAAAAGCCACACCCTTGATCAGCAATATTGTTAAAGAGTATAACCTTAAACATAGACCTGAATGGATTCACATTCTACAGTTTTATATATATATATATACATAATTTTCCCCCCACATTGCAATCAGGTTTTGGAGAACAGAACTCTTAAAACAACATGGTTAAAGTTAATTAAAATTTGTATACATGTGTAAGATTAAAAACTTTCAATGGGTTTTAAAAATGCATCTCTTATTTTGTGTCTGCTGGTAAATATTATATATTGATGAAAATTACTGGTTCTATTAAATGGTCCATTAACAGTAAATATATTTGAAGTAAAAATAATAGAATTCCTTGCATGGATTTATTTTTCGGGGCTGACTTACAATATCTTTGTGCATTAATATACATTCCTTTTCATAAAAGACCATTTTGACATTCTCCATAAAGTGTTCTTTTTATTTCTTTGGATTGTCGGGCTTGTCTCATAAAATTGCATTTTGTTCCAATTGTCATATTAATGTGGAGAGTTTAAGATGTCACAAGTAATCTGACAGCAAGGTTTTAGTTAAAGCAAACGTGTCATAATTTAGTGCTTTTAGCAGGTCAGCGCAGGGCTATTAGTGACATTCCAGTCACCTTTATTTAAAGTTAAGCTCTGTGACAGTTTAATACGGTGGATGATGAGGGTCTAATGTTTGCATGACACGTAAAATGTCTTTACCCCAGATGGACAATAAATACAGCTTATTGTTTTATTCTAAAGACTATGAATGACAGAAGCATTGCAATATCCTCATATTTTAAGCTCCTTTTATCTCTAATTTATAGCACTACAGTTACTGGTTTACTGCAATGTTGTCTGCCACTATTTTTTCTCTAATAGCAATTGTGTATCTACTAAATGAAAGCACAACAATATAAAAACCAAAGCCGTTTGCAAGAAAAAATGTTTTCATATTTTTGGATAATGTACATGGATCTGCTTTTACAGCCACTGTGTTGCCTGCAGTTTTTACAATCTTAGAACCTCTAAAACTGACAGAAATTAAACCGTTTCAGCACACACAAAACTGAATTTTTAAAGCTACACATCTTAAATAAGTTGTGCTCTCCCATAAACTCTTTGTTTATATACTATTATTATTATTTTGCAAGGACAAGTTTCTGTTCAGTGAATTCAGCGTCAAATTGTGGTAATGATACTACTTCAGCCATTGTAAAACTTCAAACATATTTCTTCTCTCTTGTCACCAGTGCCAAGTTTCTATGAATGTGAGGGCTTTGTGGTGAAGCGTTAGGAGATACTGACACAGGTTGCTCGCTCAACAGAGACTAACTTTGCCAATGCTGCGAAGCTTCTGCAGCTACAGGTGGGCAATTTTGGAGCTTCTAAAAAGGCCAGAGGGATCCTTCCGTCAAGATAAGCAGGTCTATTAAAGCAGGGCCCGGCGCTCGTCAGTCCGTTTGTTTTGTTCTTTTATGTGCGAGCAGAATGAGGTTTCGTGGAGCCTGAAAGCAGGGCTGACATCTGAAGTGCACTGATAGCTCCCCGTAACGCTCGGAAAAATTAACTCCGGCTCTCAGATCAAGCCCCAGGAGCTTAATTACATCAAAGAGCAGGAATCTTGTTAAATTCAAGCCAAACAAAAAAAAATGATCGCTACTGTTCAGAGCTTTGTTTGACATTGAGAAGACTTGAACGGGAGGGGGGGGTAACGAGTGGAGGGAAAATCTGCACACACGCATCACACGGAGGCTAAAGGAGGAACCGGTCAGGGATGGCCCGTCAAAATGCTCTGGTTGTACACGATGCTATTATCGAGACGCATCAAGATGAAATCGAGTGACCTTGTCGTCATGGGAGCATGAAAATGCATCAAGAAGAGGAGCGGGTGCACTGGGTACAAAGGTAGCTTTTGCATAGGCTCCCTCCGGCCATTTTATTGACAGAGGATGACAACAGTCCCACGATGCACCATTATCCTTGACCGTCGAGCAGACATCAAATGGCCATGGAGCTGCCTCTGTCAGGCCAGGAAGAGAGCCACGCCAAACGGAACACAGAGCTAGCTTGTTACATTTTGTTCCACCCAGGTTTGTCAAAACACAGGGTTATTTAGTGTACACACTGGCCCTGGGGGAGCTTCTTTTCAAATGAAAAAGAAAAAAAACTGCAAAGAAAAACACACTTCTCAATCCTAAAATTCTTTTCTATATTCAGCGAGTGCAATGTGCATATGTTTACAAGAACCTTTACTTTTGTGCTGAAAATGAAGAGCAAAAGTGCTTTGAAGAAAGATAAAACACTGCTGCCCTGCGACTCTGAGGCCTTGTTCCTATGATGTGAATATAATTGACAAACAGTGGGACCCCTTTTTGGGATTGTCACACATTCTTGTTCAGCGTTCTTTTCATCATCGGGGAAGACCCACCAGTGTTGAGTACTGTGGTAAAGTTTAACACTGTCTCTCTTCTCCCTCATAAGTACCATCAAATTAAAACATCTAGACTTGGGGCAGTTTTTATTATTTATTCATTTATTTATTGTATGGCTGTAACTTATTGTCCCACAAAATATTTACACTGCACTGGATAGGCCAACAACTCACAGCTTTTAAAAAGAAATCTGAACTGTGGTATATACAACTCTGATCTTTAGTTATTCTATAAGCACTGCGTCTTTAGGAAACACATGTTACTGAGTCAAGCAATGTAGTATTACTGACATAATGAACCTCCCCATTGATACAATAAACTTTTCAATTAAATTGTAATGGGTGTAGAAACATACTTTGAAAGCAGAATACTAACAGCATCAGTCTTATTTGTGAAACTTCACGTATTCTATGACAGTGAAATGTAATTTTCACACACATGCAAGATTGAGAAGCACTGGCCTACTTAATCAAGGCCAATACACACTAAAAACTTACCTCTGTGAAGAAGCACTAGATTTTAAATTCAGAAATTACAGAACATTGCAGTGATAGAGCTGCATGGTCTCACATGAAAATTCTTTCATATTGTGATAACTGCTTTTGTTCCTACTTCAGAAATTACAGGTACGTATTACCAAACATTCACAAAAAACTTATAAACAACGCAAAACATTCTTCTACAATGTTGTTTTAGGATAAACATAAACATCACTTTTAATAAGTGACAAATTACATACAGTTTATGTAAAAAAAAAAAGAAAAAATAAATGCTCCCAGTTCACAATACCATGCCTTCCATAGAATATAATCACCTTGGTTTGTTAGGAAGAGTATAAAAACATCACCTAAACTGAACGCTCTGTTATGAAATACAACCTTTTTCATGCTAAGGGTCACTAGACCATGGAAAAAAAACCTAACTGCACACGTGTGACTGACAGGCTGTATTTTTAATGCAGTGAACACGCTGTAAAACTGACACATAAATCACAATTTTGGTATCTATGTTCATGTGTGAAGATAAGTTAATTCATTCATTTCCAGCCAACAGCAGACCCTATACGGTGTTGTAATAAATCACCTTGATGTATTATCATTCTAAAGGTGCTGTAATCTTCTTTGCTCCTGTTTGTGCTCTGCAGCTCACTAAAGCAGAAAATGTTTTCCCATATTCTTACCATATTTATTAAGTTGTGTTGTTAATGGTGCTCTTTTAATTAACACCTTCTTACACGTGACCTGCCCTGGTCTTTCAGCTGCCCTGTCAGCCAGCACTTTTAAGGGTGTTTTGTAAGTCTTGCATGGTTAATTGTGTTAACAGAGCTCTGGATGTTCATTATGAAGCACGCTCTGGTTTTAATCATCTATTCGTTCTGCTGAACCGTCCGGTGTGGGTACAGTCTCAGCTCCTTAAATATCAAGGTTAAAATTATTTCCTGCAGCAAAATCCCCAAGATGAGCCAATCAAAGCCTTTACTCTTAGCCCCTTAAAGAGGGCAGTGCTTTGGACAAATGAAAAGCGCAGGTAGGTTTGGGTGTTTGGGGGGGGGGGCGGGCCCGGGGGGGGGGGGGGGGGGGGGGGGGGGGGGGGGGGGGGGGGGGGAGGGGAAGAGAAAGGGGGGGAGAGAA
>JABJVR010000080.1:370381-386326 GCA_025773905.1 Chitala chitala
TTATTGCATTAGGGTCTTGGCCTGTTTGCCTTAAAATGACCTTGTCAGGCCAGCACAATGCCCCACAACCAGGGGAAATAGGGCCCCCCCCCCCCCCCCACCACCCACACACATTTACGCTCCGTTCTGGTCATGTGATCACTCCCTACCCCACCCTCTGTCTCACCAGTTTCTCTTCATTAGCTGGCCATGTACAACAATGGTGAGCCTGTGTTTCACCCCCCCCCTCAACCTACCAGCTCAGCCTTCTGTGCAGTATCCGTCCTCCATGACACATCTGTCCAACCTCTCCCTATGCTGTGCGCAGTCCCTGCAGAGTGTAACAGACTGAACCAACATGACAAATCACCAAACATTTTGTTTTAAGTACCTGTCTCTTTCCACCGAATGACATAACAGTTAAACTTCATATTGTTATAAAACATACATAAATGAATAACAGTTCAACGTGAAAAAACTAACAAAGATATTGATTTTCTGTTTTACAGAAACAAACACAGGACCGATGGTCATGCGCGACCTTGACCATCTCACCAGAAAGAGCATATTGAGTACTGCTGAGGTCAGGAACGGATTCAGACAGATTCAATAAAGATCATACATATGAAGTAATGATACACAGCTACATGTGGCTGCATCTGGCTACACCCGGCACCTTTTACTAGAACTGGTGGGAGCATTTTTACATTTAAACGGCTCTTTTTAAAAGCGCGGAACGCCTTTGTTTATTCAACCATCCAATTACGAATATTTTAAAATATGATTTTGTCAAGCTTTCATCAACGGATGATGAAGAACCACAACAAATATGTATTCTGCACCAAAATCCATGACCTGTGCCACACGGTATTCATATGTGTTAGTGTAGCAGATTAATCTGCAGCAGGAAGAGCGATGGTCAAAAGGTAGCCGACAATGTAATTGAATGGAGCGCTATTGTGATGGAAAGAAACAATGGGTAATTAAAAGCTAAGGCGTATAGTTTATGTTCTGTCATCCGTGAAAGTGTGGGGTGTCTTCCATCTCGGCCTTAATGAAAAATAAGTCAGGTAATTGTCATTGTGCATTCCGTGTCGCCATCTATTAAATGCGCAATTCATCTTCACTCACAAGTGGCAAAAACAGGTACATTAATTTATAACCCGTGACCACAAGGATGTTCAGGCTTTTTTCCCCTCATATAGGTCACAGTAGCCTACATACACTATGATATTTATATTAAATCTGTCTCTCACCATCACTCCTAACACACACAAATAGTCATAATTGGTTCCTGCCCATTACTATAGCGCAGATAAGACTATAAAGAAAAAAAATATCTTCTTTTGAACAGCGCGTGACGTCTTTTAAAGAACCTTGGAGTGTGACCTTTGGATCAATGGCGGAATAATAAAATAAACCCTGTTGTATTTTCTTTAGCACTTGCAAGAAAACACAGAGAAAGCCACGGTCTCACACTGCAGTGTTATTTAGGACACAGCACCTGACAAAGCACATGTGGTGTTTAGGTACAACTTCCACTCTTTCTCATGTATACCTGCTGTGTTCTGAGATGCCTGTCCAGCTGCTAGCCTGCTCTGAGCCTTTTTTTGTAGAAACGCTTGTTTAACCTCGAGAAACACCCTCATTTACCATTAATGTGGGGTGAGGATTCCAATACTTAAGATTGAATTAGAAAATGTTAAAGGGAACTTTTTGAATGGTGCTAACAGCTTAACGTGTTCGAAATGCCTTGTACATCTAAGATAAACTGGCAAAAAAGGTCCCTTTGTTTGCTTTTTTAGTTACATCAAAGCCCACAAATTGCTCTGTGCTTTGATGTAACAAGGACAGCAAGATGGAAAACACATGTCAAAGCAGATAAATTAAAATGTTCTGGCATGTGTACCACTGTTACTTTGCTTTACTTTATGTTACTTTATGCTGTGAAAACCTGTTTTATTGCTCAAATTTTGCCAGTCCTTTGCAAAGTCTTTGGCAGAGATTATTTTTAACTTAAATTTCCAGTTTTTCCCCAAAAAGTTGGACTAAACGTGAATTTTCATGTGAAAACCATACCTGGATTATGGTGTGTGTGTGTGTGAAATGTACACTCAGGGGCTACTCATTTGAACAGTGAGCCCTATTGAAGTATGAAAGGTCAGCATTTTAACTGCCAAA
Source organism: Chitala chitala (assembly GCA_025773905.1). Lineage (NCBI taxonomy): Eukaryota > Metazoa > Chordata > Actinopteri > Osteoglossiformes > Notopteridae > Chitala > Chitala chitala. Next base: position 372,542 of record JABJVR010000080.1, read on the forward strand.
ATACCTGTAAACAGGCACTTTAAACAGGCTGACAAACGGACCTGAGACACCACTGTGGTTCCTGTGAGCTTTGACATAAGTGGCAGGCCCTGCCTAATCAGCAAATGAAATGCCAGGTTCAAGAAGGTGCCAATCGAAGGACAGGCCCAAGGAGAGGAGTGCCCAACCCCCCTTCTCCCCCCCAGTCAGAGATGACTTTGCTGTCACTTTGCCGGCTTCCGTGTTTCACGGCGTCTCACTGTCCTACAGCCTGTGACCACAAGGGACCCAGAGTCAGCCCAGGGTCACCCACGATGTTTCGCCAAACCTCCCGTCCCCCCCGCCATCTCTCTTTGCGGCTGTCGGAGCTTCCTGATGACAGAATGAGAATTTCTAAATGCACTAGTGGCTTCAGTGACTGTCATTTTCTCAGTTCTTCCCCGTTCCAAAGGGAGAAACTGGTGCCCTCATGTTCTTAGTATGCTAAACTTCGTTCGGATTGTCAGACACTTACGAACTGACAAAATGCCTCTTCAGCTTTCCCTCTGAGGCAGTGGAAAAAAAGGGAAGACCCACCATGGACCATATAAACTAAAGGGAGCGAGCAATCAGTCTAAACCAGTACGCGTATGGTGTACGTGTGTGCTGAAGGTGTACGTCTCTCCAAAGGCTGATAATGTGACAGTGAAGTGACATGACATGAAAGAACATAAAGCTGCAATACCACTATATCCTTCATAATATGGCAGGCAGTTTACACCAGTACACAGTCCTCAGTCCTCAGTTTCTGCCTGAGCTCAGCCTGCATGAACACACTCAGGGAGCGCAGCGCTGGCGTGAGACGTGCTGGACAGAGCGCGCCGCACAAGGCGGGCAGCGCAGTAGCAGACGCGTGGAGTCCTTCTCTGGAGATCATCTGCCAGGCTCAATCCCACACTGCAGACCTGAACCTTAGTGCCAGCAGCAGAACTGGGGTGATACCCCGGAGCCTCTGACACGCGCTCGGCAAAGTATTCAAAAAAGAAAACGACAACAACAAATGAACAAATGGCAGGATTTGGGAGCCTGCGAATGAGAATCACAGAATGGATTGACAAAAAGACAAAGAAAACTTCAGCTATTGTTATGGGCCTCATGCACTCAATGCCCTACATTTGTGAGGCTTTACTTAGTTTCCTTGTAACCAAAGGACAACTGGTCTTTCATGTAAAGTAAACTTGGCTTTTAACAGACCTCTTTCTGCCAAGCCCTCATCAGGCTGGAAATTGTACCTTTCGTCGTTGTTGAAGCCCATCTAGTTGCTAATCTTCTTGGTGCAATGAAAGAGATTAACGGCTTTGCAACAGTATCCTTTCCCAAATGTCATTATCTCAATCTACTGTACAAACCAGTTCCATGTCTATATTTATAAATTTCCTCGTGGAAAGTTCTTTCCGCCAGTACTGATGTTCGAAAAACCCATCGCGACCACTCATGGTAAATGACCGTTTTTAAAATGATTAGTTGTGCTTTAAATGAGCATACGCTAGTGTAGAACTTAAAGGCATTTTGGACATTTCGGCATTTTATTGTAATTTAAGTGGCTAATAGGGTGGTTGAATTTTGGTTAAACTAAGACAGAAGCAGTTGACATTGAAAGTAAATTCACTTGGTTTTGCAGTTGATATTCAAACTGGATAACACATCAATGGCCAGTTAATACTATTAAATTTTTAGATTTATTTACATAAAAATAATTTTTAATGTCTTTTGTTTGAAAATTAAAAGACGAATAAGATACTGCATATGTGCTATACCTCTATGCATTGTGTGTGTGTGTGTGTGTGTGTGTGTGTGTGTGTGTGTGTGTGCGCATTTCATAAGTACACAAGACCTCTTCATTTAATCATGCTCTATTATTGGTAATTATAGCATTTTTTTTTGAAAACTATTAACAAATGAAATGCACCACATCAAATAACATTTTTTGTCAACATTTGATGCAGGTACTATGCTGTATAATGTAGACACATATGCAAGTTTTAAACAAATGCCAAGGGATTAAATTTAAAGAAAATTTTTGTGTCTTTATAAAGCCACAGGACTTTAAGAAAGTCTATTTAGGTGCAAAGAAGCATCTGTACTTCACAAGTACTTTGTGTGTACTTCCATACTTAATATCAATTGTATGGAAAAACGTCTCCACACCGAACATAAGTACATATTTTAGCTAGCCACACAGCATAGCGCATTTGTTCCGTCAACGCTGTGGGTGTCGTGGCAGGAGGGGGGGTGTCCGCTTCAGTTCTTCCGACTCTTTATCCACGTTCTCTATTTACTCCCACACCGGGTGCCCACGCGAGCTCTCAAGTCGGTGAGTGCACGCGGGCTGTTTCTTCACGGCCTGAGCCGCCACAGAAAGTCACCCAAAGTCTCCCTTATTTATTTCTTTTCATATGACGACGCGGGTAACCGTTTTAATATCGCCGGTGAAACATGATTATTACCCCTTAATGCTGAAATTAAGGAAGGTTTCTTCTTTAACGCTAAATTTTTCTTGCGTTGCACCCCATGGCCCTACATCTTTATCTCCCCATGTGTTTCCAGTTTTAAAACCTTTCCCCCTGCTGTTTGAAAAATATTTCTCATTTTCCTCCCCCATGGTGTAGCAAATCCCCAAAGGCAAACCATTAGTGATCTTTCTGCCTTTTCCCAAACACTTATTACTACCGCTCACACTTCTTGCGCTGCCTCATTGGCTTTTGGTAAATTATGCAAATTAGTTGGTGTTCAACATATAGTTTTCCTTTTCTGCAACTGCACAAGTTTGCACAGATTTTTGAGAACAGGCAAAGCCATTAGGGTGACTAAAACTGTCAGCAAGATTTATGCATCGATGACAAATTAGATGGAAAATGTTTTGTTCCTAATTTCCTATGCCCTTCTTACAGGTTTGCTTCTGTTATGTATTTGCCTTTTGGGATGGGACGTAGCTGTAGTCTTTGCATCTGCATTTGCATATCACTTGTTTTTTTTTAAGATTTAAGAAAACTTAACAAAAACTTGTTTTGACAGATCATTTATTATGGTAAAGCTTAAGAAGGCATATATTAAGCCCTTGTGCTGCTATTGTTAACAACATTGCTGTGATAAAGTTTTAAAAGTTCATTCAGAGGCTACAAAACGACTAATCCTTGCAATAAATCCAGTAAAACATCGGTATCGGAGAGGCTGAGAATAGAACAAATGCTCAGTCTGCTTTTCTTGTTATAGCTTTATGCTATTGCATAGACTTACCTCTGTAGGCTTGGGGTTGTTGTGTAAACAATAGGCTGAGAAGAGGACAATAAATGCAGTCACCAATAAATGTCATTTACAGAAGTATCTGGTTAACATAGTGTATCTCTGGGCATTCTGTAATAATCCTGTGTTATGGCTTAAAAGCAGATGTCCAGAAACCCTGAAATTGGGCATCAGTTTTTTTCCATATATTTTTTTTTTTTGTAATCTCTCTGTTTAAGAAATTACCTTATTAAAGGCCAAAAACAGAGTCATAAAAGTGGAAGTAAACACACTCCTCTTCGAAAAATTAATGTGAACATTAACAAGAGTGGCGACACGGGGCTGTGTGTGCTTCAGTATAGGCGGGGCCAGAGCGATGCTCCGAGAAGCATCGCCAGCTCCCTCTCAGGGCGCCTTTTCACTTCGCCGGTCTGCCTCGACTCAACGAGAAGAAAACAGGCCCTTTCAGTGGCGAGATTAGGGCCCGCAAAGTGCAAACAATCGACAAATCCCCTCTTAACCCCACAAGCCACTGGCTTGACATCGCAGCGTCGGCTTGCTCCTCTCGCCTCGCTTTTGTTAAACGCGACTTTGTGGGCCGGCCTCCTGCGAAGTGCCATTTAGCAAAGGCCAAGCATGGAGGATAGGTCACGGGGAAAGTGAGCGTCACCCGAAGAGCTCCCGCCAGAGGGCGAGTGACGGCCAGCGGATTTGCTCAGGGGGCCGCCCCATAAACCATTTGCAAAAACCAGTCATTACACCTCAAAGTGGCACTCTCCGATTCAGGTTCCTGCAGGACACAAAGGGCTGTGAACAGCTGCCAACTGTGGACAAAAGCCAGGGATAAAAAACATTCACTTTTTATTTATTTTTACTTATTTTGCATTCTTCCCCTCCCTCATCTGTTAGGTGGAAGGTTTTAACTGCCAGTATCGTGAAATAATTCCCACTATGGCACCTTACCCTGAAGTTCAGAACACTGTAGGGCTGACTGGTGTCAGCAAACACATAACCCTCACAGAAGCAAACCCGCTGCACTTCTGCTGCATGAACCCATACTGTCCTAAAGGATGTGGTACAAGGAAGGTTTTTTTTCTGCTTTGAAAACGAGTTCAGGAAATGCATTAACTTACAAGTATATTCAATGACCAAATATAACATCCTTAGGCATGTTTATGCATTTTAAAATTCAGATTTTGAACTCCATGCATTAAAAAAATAAGCGTACTTTGCCTTAATACTCAAACTGTAGACACACCAAGACCTTTCCCAGTTCACATTTCCCAAGTGTCCCACTGGTTTGCCCCCTCCCCTTTGTTTCACCTTTAAACCTCTGCGTTCATGCCCAGACAGCACAAATTAAACTCACGAGGCTAAAGGTCATCCTCATCACTTTCCTGAGAGGCTGACAGAGGAAGGAGCACTTCCTCCTGTGCCTGCTCCAGCCATTCCAGTTTACTTCCTGCCCTTAAAAACCAACGCACCAGAACCAGCTAACCCTCCCAAACACTTCATCGTTAAGAGCTAAATGATTAAACTGATCCAGGGTCAGCTGCTAAGGGCAAACATATCTGCATCAGCACAGTGTCAGGTTGTCTCTAAAGACTAGTAAATCTGGAGATATACTTTTTACTTCTTGTAAATATACTCACTTTAATTCTACCATTCCACAATATTGTCAAACATATACTTCTAAATTCAGACTTTTCTTAACATTTATCTAGATTAAAAGCATTTGTCAAATGGGTATTAATTTAAAGGACTCATAAATGCACTGGTTTTCTTAACCGTTCATGTTACCAGTGTATCCCACAAGCCTGCTCATTCATACTGTGTTCCTTATATTTATAACCATAATTTACATTAATGTTTGATGTTGTCAATGAACAACGTCCCCCCAACATTTTTATAATTTTTAATAATTTTTTTATAAATAAATTTTTTATATTATTAACTGATGAAACACAACTGGCTTTGTGTCAAATCCTTTTGTCGGTGACCAATGCACAGAATAAGTGAGTTCGTTGGATAGAGCTCAAACAATTAGCTTAATTTGTCTCATTAAGGAAGAATATTCCAGAATTTGTCAGCCACGGGAATATTTTCCATATCTTTTATTTTTAACACACATACACACACGCGCGAGCGCACACACACACACTTCCTGATACAGTCATTCACCCACATTTATCTGTTCCATTGAATCGAGTCTCTTTCTTGCTGGTGACTAAATTTTTGCTTCCTTGTTTATAAATAAAATAAAATAAAATAAAAACTTTAGGTTAATTATCTGAGCTGGTACAATAAGTGTTTGAGGAACAAGCAGGAAAATGTGTTCAGTTGCTGTTTGTTTCTTCAATGCTACCCTGGGGGACAAATAACCTGACTGGATTTATTTGTGTGTTTGAGTAATGCTAAAAGCCCACTTGCAATCTGCCATAGGCACAAAAATTCTTCTATTAATTGGACGGTACACTGACAATTGCTACATTTTAACAGGGAAGTCTGGAAGTAAGGTAGCATGCCAGAATCTGGCACTAAATTTAGACCCTAACGGTTAGCGCTCAGTTTATGGCGATTTACTCACTACAATGAACAGGAAAACAATAAGTCTTGTCCCTTACATCTCAGCTTTCCTGAAAATGAGCTTTTATTACCAACCTTTAAATGAGCCGCTGCAATTTACGTGATTTCCTCTCTCGATGCTAGTGCACTTTACCAGTCACGCGTTTTGACGAGTTTGTGTAAGAAAAGTTAAAAGGTTGCAGATGATGGCTCTCCAGCAGAAGCCTACAAGTAGGCCAGAGACTTTGAGTGGGCACATCGATATGCAAAAGTGTATACAGTAAAATGCATTTGGTCCAATATTACATTAGTATTTAAAAATAGTTTGTTCAGATATTATAAACATGTCTGAAAAAAAGCAGGAATAAAAGAAAAAATTAATCAGTGAATCATTTATTTTTTAGGTAAGCAATGTTTTTTGAGCTCCTCGTATAGTTTTGAATAGGCGCGTTAACATAGCACCAACAAAAGCAAATGCCCTTTTCTTACTGATACACTTTACACCATGGAAATACCAAGCCTCTGTCATTTTAATAGCTGCCTTTTGTTAGTCTTGCACCCTTACAAAAGATGTATTCAAAGGAAGCCGGGCCTTTATTGTCATTCTGTCAGCTAAATTAATAATGTCATTGGTCCGATAATGTCTAAGGGTCAGACTTCATTTAAATCTCACTCCATTAGAAGCTTGTTTTCTGATAAACACACTCAGCAGGGGAGAGCTAATTCAAGCTGCCCGTGTTCCCTCTTCTCATCAAAGGCTCTTCGGTGTCACACGGGCACAGTGACAGGTACGCAGTAGCGTGCTGATTTACAACTACGACAGCATACTCTCAAACTGCAAGAAAATCTTCTAACATCTCAAGAGGCTCATCACGTAGGGATAAAAAAACAGCACCAGACAATCTGTGACACCTCAAAGGAAAGATTATCGCCTAACAATTGCGTTTAAGGTTTCTCTTACGTCCTTGTTGTGGAAATGCTACAATAAACATTTAGAATACACAGAGAAGGTCCCGCTTACAAATGCACCTACATTTAAGAATCTCATTGTGTTTTACATGTGGCTCATGTTTGAAATAAACAGCACAAAACTATCCCACAGCTGTTTGCCTTTCTGGTTATAAATTACAGGTGTCAAGAGAGTTGTTTATTTATTTATTTTAATTCATTAGGAAGGATATCTGCCTGCCCCACAGCATTTACTGTAGCTTCACTTTCACACGTCTAACAAACGGCTCCCGTCGCTGTAGCGGGAAGCAAACACTTACGCCAGGTTGGTTCAGACTTTTTATTCATGCTGCAGTTATTCCTCCCACTTCCTTATAAGGTCCCCACAAGTTGCTAGTCACCCGCGGTGATGCCCGTCACATCATCAGTGTGTAAAGTCCACAATTGGCTCCGTGTACTGAGCGGAGGAGAATACATCCACTGCCTGTCAGATGTTTCTTATGGGAAATTCAAAAATGTCTTTCTTGAAAAGCTACATCACACGTCTATGTAGATGGGCATTTTTTAAGAACAGGATAAAATGAACAATTATAAAGGTGGGCCTTTCACCATCTATTCGAGGTGAGCCTTGGTTCCCCTCGGGGTGTTGCTTAACCCAAACGGCTTCAGCTGAAATATCCACACATAAAGAGGGGGAGGGGGTAAAGCTGTAAAGGCATTTTAAACAATGGAAGTGACTGGGAAGGAGGATAATAATGAGTCGTTTCACTTCGCATGGCTAAGAGAGCAAGAAACCTGAAATCACACATGGGCTGCCAGACTCGAAACATGAACCGACAGCGTAACGTGGCGCCGTTCGTTAGGCTGCGCTCGTTTGCCTCTTACTTCCACAGTCCGTCCACACAGGCTACATTCATTCTCGCATCTCTGAGTGGGTACAAGGCTTTGTCAGCGCCTAAAGCAAGAGGGCGTTATGCATTACATCCTGCTTTCAGAGGCCTGGGTGTTGGCTGCGGCTTTTTAAATGCATCAGCGAGCCTCAAACTGACCACAGAGTCACATACTTGCAGAGAGACAATGCGGTCTGAAAAGGAGCGGTCTTACATTATGCCTGATTTTTCCTCTAAGTCAATCTGTTATATGTTTTCTCCTGTCTCCTTCCTGATATATAGTTTGTGGAAATCTGATAAATACTACATAATGGATCTCCAGCTAGCAGTACTCACAGTAGCAGTGTATTTTTTGTACCAGATCTTTGTATAAATAAAGCACAACACTTTGTAAAGGTGGGTAATGTAGCACGTGGGACAGAAGGTTCTACACAGTGTCTAGACAGTTTGAGACAGCAAGACCAATCAACTTGTAGGTCAGTCTGACCTGAGTTCATCTGAACTCTTGCGTAAGCAACGCTGTAAGTTGAATTCAACTTATTTAAAAAATGCCTTTGCTTTAAAAAATTCCCTTAGAACAAGTAGTCGTGGACAAAATTAGTCTTAAATCAATCGAACCTGTCCTACACTGTGAAGCTGAAGGAGAGTTAGGTCTTGCCGGCTGTGGCTATTTTCAACGAAAAAACTAATTTCAGTGTCTTCATATGCGTCATGAACACAACTGACGCATCTTCAGACAACCAGCCGCTGAAGGTTTCCGTTACCTCCTGTCAGCCACTGTAAATTGTGTTCGTCTGTTCACAAAAGAGTGCAGCGTTTTCTTGTAAGGAAACTCAAGTAAGCCTCTCTCCGTGCCGGAACATTCCTCTCCGCACGTGCTCACCTCCCTAAAGCGCAGCCGAGAAAGTTTCTGCATGAACTGCGAGCGAGTACGAATGGCGTTACAACACTTGGCAGATCGCATTATGTAATGCGGTGTCTGTCTCGCGACCCTCCGCTTGAAAGGATGTAGTAACACTTCAGTGAGTCTCATGTCACAATAAAAAGGAGAGGAAATGGGATTTATGACGGTCGGGTGAGGAATTTGGACTCCTTCATATCGTGAAAAAAGCAGTACGATAAACTGAATAAAGTTCCTTTTCCCCTAATATTAAAAAAACAGAGCCCAAAGCAGACTGCTTAATCTAATAAACTGATTTGCTGTGTCCTCGACTGTGAGCTCACAAATGTTGGCTCCCAGCAGTCCGTCTTCCATTTCCTGCCTAATGCACTACAGCATATTACAAGACAAAAGGATGCCCCAGTAGTTCCTAAACTATTTTCATCACGAACAGTAACTATTCATTGGGGCCAGTGGTCACCTCAGGATTAAGGGCCGCACTCATAAGCTCTGTTTTTACCATTTCCATTCTTTGAGCAGGCGCTTCAATTCGCCGGAGATAAGGCATTAGCGCCGCTCGCAAATGAAAAACAGATTATCCTTGGATATGAGCGCCCATGTTCTTCTGTCACTGGACAGCTGTACCAAAATGAACAATGCGAGGTTGACTAGGGGTCCGGGGGGCTGGTGTCATCTGCACCAGCAGATTGTGTAGGAAACATTTTGGGGGGGACGGGGGGGTGATAGGTTTGGGGACGGGACCTGCTGTCTTCACAGGGCTGTCCCAACACCACGCTGGCAGAGCAGAGAAATATGCATATAAATAAATAAATAAATATAAGGGGATTAATGACGGGCCCAGCGGACCCACGGCTCGGTTCTGAAGTCTCGCGTTCTCCGCACGGGGGAAAGATTTACCACCCATGGCTCTGTTTGATGCCTGTGAAATATGTAAAAAAAATAAAATAAAAAGATTTTAATCCAATTTCTGTCAAGACATCCAAGTGTGGCATGAAACGGTCACAGACAACAATGCACATTAGAATGCCAGTCTGCTACTCCGCCTGGCATGGCTGCCACTTGTGTGCTTTAACCTGCCGGGTCTGTGCTGCCCGGTACTGTAACAGGTGCTGGCTTTGCTGAGTGAAAGGTATAACTGGACCCAGAGGGGTGGGAAGAAACAAAAGGAAACAAAGAACAACATACAGACAAGCAAAACGCAAAAAGATGTAACAAAATACACAATGCTGGCGTCGGGTTGGCACTTTTGGGCATGGCGGCTGGGCAGAGATGCTCTCGTGCTGGTACATTTGAGGAGTGGAATTTGACATTGGGAAGTTCTAGGGATAGTCCTGTCTGCAAGGGGGATGGGGGTTCGTCCTCATGGCGCGTTCCTCTGGATTTGGCCAGCTGGCGAAGCCTATCTCTACCCCAGCAGACAACCCTGGAGAGTTTGCGGATATTCGCCCATTCTGGTGACGCCAAACACCTTCCATCCGCCTTTGATACACCACAGGCCACGCTGACGTCTTTGTTGTCTGTGTTAACACAGATGAATGTTCACCTTTCACATCGAGCAACAAAAACGCACTGACAGAAAAAAACGTATGGCTATTCAAAGCAGTTTTTGTAAAGGTAAGCAAAGCCAAAGGGAGGTGAGTAATGTTAAAGAGATGCTTCGGCCATCTGCTAGCCTCGCATCGGGCTTCCTGACTTTTAACATAGCTGGCTCTTGTTAGTCACACCTGCAGATAGGAAGAGAATGTTTCCTTTTTGTATTCAGGGATGCAGCGAGGGGACCGATCACTTGGAATAACCGCGGCCTGGTGCACTTAAGCCCCGGGTGTATTCTGGGACAGAGCTCTTGACTGGGAAAGGTCGACAGCGTTTCAACTGGGCTGACGCAAGCCCGTGTGCCTCCAGCTCCGGCGCTCCTCTGTCCTGCGTTTCGCTTGGCCCCAACCCCACACATCTGCGACCTCCCCAGGCTTGAAGCACTCCTGCCGCATGTGACCATCTTCGCTGTGTGTCACATTCTGCCCCCCACCCACCTCCTTTTTTTTGTGAGATTCCAATGTAAAGATTTCCTGGCACAGCGTATAAATACCCAGGCATGCTACAGGCCTGTGATTACCCCCACCACAACAGGGAGGGGGGCGAAACCTAGCCAAAATAGTCGCGACCTGTGCTTTCACATGCAGCACGCGGTAGAGGCGTGGTACATCCCACGATGCCGCTAATATACCGTTTGGCTTCCAAACCAGCGCTGCAGAAAGGAATGTTTACTTTGTTTTCTGTCACAGAGGAGAGATACCGCTGACTGCTGGCCTTGACCTTTCCAGCCACTCTGCAAATGGATTTGTAGTCTGTGACCCGCCCATGGCAGGAACAAGGTTCAGAAAACATCTGCGGTGTTTAGAACACACTGACCCACTCTACAATGTCAGCTGAAAGTGCACGCTTCCTGGGTTGAGAGGAAAAATTTAACTGAAACTGAAAATCACCAGATATCATTTAAAGCAGAATGTACAGCCACTTGACCAAAATACATCAGTTGCTACATCCTGTGAACTTTGCTGTGTTTATAAAACCTCACATTTATATCTCTAAAGGACCATTGACATATTGCTCCGCCCACTTGGCACACAGCCAGCATGTCACAGTTGATATGAAGTCTGTGTAAATTAAGAGTCTTTTGAGGTGTAACCACAGGCACACTAGTACGATGTGTGGTTCATGTACCAGTGATCTTTTTGCTACAACTAGAATGAAAAAAAATAATAAGATACTGTAATACACCTATCACATTAATAATGAAAATAGGTACCAAAATCACTTCTAACAATGGATCATTCACATAACCCCCCAACCAATTAGCATAGCAAATAAAGTCTGACACGGAACTGTGATCTCAGCCTCCTGCAGAAGTCTGATGAGCTGATATTTATGCAGTTTATATTGTCATTCTTTTAAAAAAGTTAAAAAAAAAAAAAAACTCATAAATAAGAGGCATTCCAAGCAATCTATTAAAACCACATGTTTATTATTACATTTTTTCCAAAATATTGCAATTACAGAGAGTTTAAATAGGACAGGGAACGGAGATTGCATTCTACATTAAAGTGGGTTTGAAGATGGAACCACTGTATATTTACAAATACCGAAACATTTTTTTCCAAAGTTTAAAAAAAAACTTAGATTGTTTTACCTTTATTAAAATAGATATTTTTTAAACTTTTTTAAAGAATGTTTTTTCATCTTAGTGACAAATACGCTATTGCAACCAAGATCAGTGCTGTATGTAATACAGTGGAATATTATACAATAAAGGTTCCACCTTGTAATGTGATTCAAAACCAAACAATTAGTAAAATTGCCCAGTTCCTTGTCAGAAAGCATGAAAACCGTTCTTAAAGGTTTATTTAAAATCTTTTTTTTTGTTTTCAAACAAAAAAAACACACATACTGTATCAATAAATGTAGTGCATGTCTGTTGTTTCAGCTTCAGCTTCAGCTGAAAAACAGGCAAAGCAGTGTGTTAAATGGGCTTTAAAGAAAATGTAGCACAGAAGAATCTTGAAACTGCGCACTGTTCCGAAGCTTCAGCTTTCTACTCCTTTCAAGCTGAGATTCTGTTGTTGTCCACAAAACAATGTAAAGTATCGTGTGACTGACAAAGCCTGACAATGGCAAGGTCTCACACAGTACTTAAACATATTACGGGTACATTATGTCGATACAATTAGTGCCAGCGGTGGTATTACTTTGCAAATGTAAAAAGCGAAAGAATGGAGTGTAAGTTTTGTGTTGGAAGAACACATGAACATCGGGCCACAAGTGTGGAACATCAGAAATTTATGAAACATATTAATACAGTATGTGTTACAACATTTTAAATGGTCAAAAAATAAAAAAAAAAAACATTAAAAACAACCATTGGAAACGTGATTAATTGCTCAGCATGGCTATTCAAATTTTGTAAAAAAAAAAAAAAAAAAAAGTATATTGGAATCAATGTGTTCAGAATAAATCTTCACTGTTTAAAATCCTGCCGGTTGGCAGCCTGGGAGTCGTAAATTAGCCTGAACATAAAGAGAAACTGAATTTCAAAACAGCAAAAGCGTGGAACAAAGGAAGTAAGAAATGTGCTAAACTACATACGAGCTATAATGGAAATGTTAGGTGGATCTGTGGAATCTGGGATAAATATTTTAAAGCAAGAGCTACACGACACCCTATTCTGCTTTGGTCCATGTGTGTTCACACCTGCACATGCTATGTCACATTTACACACAAGCTGCTCTGAAATTATGGATTTGTCCTACATACAAAGTCTCATTATGCAGAAAAGAAAGTGAGTAGAAGAGTCGTATTTTATGTGATATCTTGTGTTTAGGTTTTAGGTGATAGAGTATGAATATGGTTTTAAATATGGTTTTACATATTATTACATGCAAAATGATGCCAAGAAAATTCTTGCACTGAAATCACCAGAGTTATCATTGCATGGTCTATTACAAACGCACAGCTATGCTTTATGTGCAAGGCTTTTGAAATCTTAAAAAATTGTATATTTTTAAGAGAAAAAAAAAAGTTTCTATTTTGTAGGTCATGTATGAAGGTAAGAAGAAAAATATAGAAAAAATTTGAAAAATGGCGAAGAAATCAGAAGCATCTGAAATCTGCTGTTGAACAGGAAAGAGTACATTAATGTGGAACTGAGACACACACTGAAAAACCACAACAGGAAAGTATGTTAGCACAATCCGTAATGCTGCATTATTTTAGCTGAATGCAGTTTTCCTTTCTGTTAATCACCTTTTAGTTGTAAGTGTATGGCTCAGACACCAGTGGACACAGCGTCAGGTTCAACACGATCTGAATAAAGTCAGTACTGGCCTGCAGGGTGATACACCCCCAGGCCCAGCAGAGGACAGACAGAGGGAAGGCTTCATAAATGCTTTACAAATCACAAGTGACAGATGGACCATAACCTGGCCATTCACTATTATGTTAGCGTTAGTGTGGTGTCAGCCCCCCAACTGGTGTGTAAGAGCTCCTGGGCCTGGACGCCGGAGGCTATCTTTCTCCCCCCGACGCATCACCCCCCTCCCACACACACACACACACACACACACACACACACACACACATACACACACAGGTGAGGAGGAGGATGATGATGCAATGCAACAACCTTGTTAAAACACTTCAGATTCAAAGTGGTTTTAGTGGAGAGACAGCAGACATGCTCAAAAGACT
>JABJVR010000080.1:392626-412829 GCA_025773905.1 Chitala chitala
CCCCCCCCCCCCCCCCCCCCCCCCCCCCCCCCCCCCCCCCCCCCCCCCCCCCCCCCCCCCCCCCCCCCCCCCGATGGAAACTGGGCAATTGCTGTCAGAGGGCAATAGGCAGTAATAAGTAATGCTCTGACTCTCTCTGACCCTTTTGTACTTCTTCCTCTCCATGCCTCTGTTCTACCCACATTGCAAGCACCTGGGTGGGAACCCTGTGGTCTCATCTACCCCAGATGGACAGGCTCCCCTCTAGTGGTCAGCTATGTACACTGTAGCCTAACCAGAATTTCTCCTAAGGCTCTCTGGCAGCAACATTGGGTGCAACGGTACTGGGGTCTGACAAGAATGCCCAAAAGATGTACATAGTCACCCGTCTCCCAAGCCCATTATGTCATTCACTAAAGCAAACGCTGTACAGTTTGTTAGGGTTAGCGTTACGTTCCAGAACCTCCTGATTGACGCTGGCAGTTAGACTTTAGTCTTTAACAGTATCTTATGTATGAGAGCAGTACTGGCATACCAGCTCTCATCAATAGTGCTTTGTCTTCATGATCGGTTCATGGGGAGGGCCTTCATTTTTTTGATTCCTTAGTCACTGAAGTATTGAGTTATTTTTTACATTAGATACTCTTGAAAGTAATACAGACCAGTATGAAGTGCATGCAGAGTAGATACCGTAAATGTAGTGAAGAATGTTGAAGGTTTAACTGAAGCATGAACCCCCAAAAGTGATCATGTACAATGATACTCAGTTTGCCAATTGACAAAGTTTAATTAGGTTTAGCCTCCTCCATACAGGGCGGCATCTGTGCCGAAACACAGGGCAAAGCATAGATTCATGACAACTCAGCAAGAATGCTGAAATAATATCACTCGCTACTGTAACTGGCATGACCTTTCATTGGAGAGGTTGTGGACAGCATAACGTTTGGCCCTGTAGAATCCATGCTGCGCTTCCAGTTGCCTCATGATAAGAGCTGATGTAGCTCCATGGTGTCATTTTTTTTTTGCAGTCATCCGCATTCCTTATTCTTGTTCAGCTTCTTAATTGCCTTCTCAAGCAGCAACAGTCTATCATGCCTAAAGCTTCTTTGACACTGAAGCTGATAATTAGGTCAAGTAGGCGAGGGTCATTAATCGTAATAATGAACTGTACCGAGTCAGTAAGTGAGTGGCGATGCACTGTTATTAAAACTGTCGGAAATTCGCGCTTTTAAATATGTTTACCTGTTTATGATCCTCTCCGGGCTGAGGCAGCTGGAGCCTTGCGTTTATTTCCCGTGGATTCATAAGCACCGCTTCTCGCTCCATCCCCTCTTTCTGCCGCGCTTCAGGTCTTGCTGCTTCACTGGACAAACACACGACGTCCCTGGAAGACCCGGCCTGCGCTTTTTCGGCGTATATAGTCTTCAATTCGTTTTCGTGCCAGCGAGCAGACAGCTTTAATAACTGAAATGACAAATAAACTGGAAATCATTCCAGGTCTTTTGACTTAACTGACAAGCTGAACACTCTTTATAATGAGGAGACGGCCGCACGTTCCCTCCCTCTGCCATAATAGGTTCGTTTAAAGGCGTCCGAGCTTGACATTCCGTCATTTATCAACATTATTTCTCATCTTCTTCCAAATAGATTACGGTATACTACAGTGCACACATAAAAATAAACCCACATCTCGGCTGTAAACGGGCAAGATGAATTGTTCAGAAGTTACTTTTTCCTCCTTCATTTTTTCCAGTGTTTTTTTTTTTTTTTTCATGGAGTGAGATGTGTTGAGTGATTTTTCAAAAGCGACCTGATGGTGGATATGCTTTGGTCGCCAATTTTCTTTTTTATCACAGCAAGTCAGAAGAACAAAGGTTTTATAAACTGTGCGCAGGAAAAATTGGCACAGACAGATAATAGAGGAATGTTCATTATAAATGTTTTCATACATCTAAACTAGTAACAAAAAGCGATGCAATTTATGAAAACATAAATAAGTTCTATAACAAGGGCCATAATTGTGAAATGAATACTACAGCAATATAAAACCAGGCATGAATGAACCGTACAAGGTGTGGCACTGCTATTACTCAAATTAAATAATGCGTTCAATGAATCCTAGTAGAATATGTGAAGTCTTAATGCTTTTATTGCAAGGATCAAGTGATATTGTTCACTTTACCTCTAATCATGTCATTTATCAAATTGCTGTTCAAGCACGTCGATATGTGTTATTGCACTAACTAGATTTTAGCGAGTGCACGGGCTCTGCGCCAGAACGCGACGAACTCTAAAGGTGACATCAGCGGGACCGAGCGCATTTCCTCGGGAACCCGCTGACTTTTCATGTTCATGTACGCTGTCAGATCATCGCATCATTCTCATTCCTCTGCTCCTCTGGCACTTCGACCTGAGTTGGCTATTCCTATCCAACCTGTTTATTTAAACGCATGTCTAGAACATTTTATAATAGGTCGGATAAGGTCGTGTCAGTCAACAGTATTTAATTACAACCGCTAAAATAAACAACTGTCTTTCTGAAAATAAGTTGTATCATCTTACCTTCTTGGATCGCGCCGATTTAACCACAGATAAATCCCCTTTGCGTGAAAATGAAAAACGTGAACCAGCTGACTGAGGGAAAACGTGGTTTAAAAATAATAGCGTTATGTCCCTTCAGAGTTGTAAGGCCTGCTGATGCAGTCACACTGCCGTGATAATACTCTAACTACTGCTGTAAATGCACCCAGTTGTTGAAATATCTCAACTACTTTTTTTTTTTCAACCACGCAAACATCTGTGCATGGTTGGTTCCAACAGGGTGTTATAATCTTGTCACACAGGTGCAATTTAATACAGTATAAAACACAGTTAGAAATGTCATAGTAATTGGATCTGAAGTTGTTCATCTTGGTATAATATGTCACACAGCTAGAATACAGTGGCTGATAAAGGTTTTTTTTTTTAGACAAAACGTCTTTTTGTTGATGTAAAGGTTTTCTTTACAGAAAATCACTGCCATTTAACGTTTTGTTAAAATTGAATTGTTCTTTTTCTTGTCCCAACCTAAAAATAACAGATATTCATCCCACAAACACCCATAAAGGGAAAAATCACTCAAATTTGCATTAGACCTTATATTTTTTACCTCAGATGTTTCTGTGGAAATGCCCTGGGTCATACTGCCTGTACTACAGCTTGTAAGTTTAATTTTTCTAATGTTAAACCTGTGCGTGGCCTGCTTAGTCACCACCAAACACCACAGGTTATAGGTATATTTATCAGGACATGTGAATTTAAAAGCACAAATACTTGTTCATTAGACTTAATAGAAACAGGCTTAGCAGCCTAAAAATTAAATTAGGAAACAAAATTAGTAGCTCAGGGGCCAGAGTTTAAACAAGACAAATAAATCCACCTATTATTTAAATCTACAATATGTGCAGTTTTATTCTAAACATAGAGAATGACATTCAGAAATTATTTTTGCACTATAGTTAATTTCAAGTTGGCCTGTACCAATTCATTTTGCTATATAAGCTGCTATTGCAATTTTAAGCTGTTTGGCTGGGTAATTACTGTTCTGTTGTTAGTATATTATCGTTTTCTTGAAGGGTGCCGCACAGCTGTTAACTTTGTTTTGCCCATTAAAATGTTTCTGATGGAAAAACTGTCTAACAATAGTGCATTCATCACTGGGTTTGAATGAAAGATATAAACTATGCACGCACTGTATCAGAGGAGGAAAAAAAAACGAAATGCCTTAAAACTAAATGTAGGGAAAATTATTTGAAATTAAACATGGTTAAACAGTATTTAAAGATTAAGAGAGACTCATATTGGTGCTTAATATCCTGATGTATGACTGTAGCCTTCACACTTACTTAACATACTTAATATAAGTAACCTTGATCCAGTTTGAATAACCTGGCAAGAAATCTTATTAATGATTATACAATATAAATCACTGAACTCTGAACTGAACTGAAATCCCTGCATAAACTCTTCTTGCAATGAATGAAACAACACTGTCTCACAGTCAATTAATCAGTTTTACATAAAGTTGGCTGAAAGGGCACGTTGCTAAAAACTCCTTACTGGTGACCCCAGGGCCTTGTTTGTTTTCCACGGATGCTGGAGCAATTTAAACGTGACTTCGGAATAATTCTCACTTCTGCTCCACCATCCTCTTTGATTACAGATCTTTAGACAGTGATATGTTGATTGTCCAAAAAAAAACTTCCACCAAACAAATAGCATTTATTTATTTATTTATTTATTTATTTATTTTCTGATACATATTCAAGTTTAAAACCGTTCTGATTATATACTTTAATTTCTTATTCATTACCATGTAATTCCATCAATCATCAAGCTAAACACAAATAAAAAGCAATTTAGTCGTTTGCATCCAGTGCTAACAAATAATTATGACAGGGTCGCTCTTTCTGATAGAAAGATTAATCATGTTCTGATAGAAATGTGTCGGTTACCACAGGCATGATGGATGCGATTTATCATTCCAAACAAATATACTGCAAAATGTCTTCCCTTGACAGCTCTGTTATGGAGGAAGAAAAGAAAGGGGGGAAAAAAAACTCCCGAAATGTCACCTGTTGCTCTCAGCGACTAACCTTCTAATTTTCTAATTCAATTCCCCCCCACCCTCTGCACCGTAGACCATGCAGAAGCTATATCATGAACCAGTAATAACAATTATAGCTTGACTGGCACAAACCTGCAATTCGCTTAAATCAAACCAAGTAGTCTTTTATTAAGCTGCCCTGTTAAATCAATCTAAATCTAAGCATAATAACTCCCTAATCAGGTAGTAGGAAGAATAATAGGTTGTCATGCATGAGGAAAAATAGGCAATCATGGAGTGTTTTCTTTAATTAGGCTCAGTAAAGTGGAAGGGCAGGGCATGAACAGGCGAGACATTCATCATGGACAAGGTGGGAAATTACTTCAATTACTGGTGACAGAGAGTGGTGTGGATTAATGCGACTTGTTGCAGAAGGGAAGTAGAAAATGCAATGCATTCTGGGATGACACTGAATGGCAAGCAGCAGCAGGTAGCCTAGGGCCTGACAAGATGGACATGTGACCACTGCTCAGGTGTAGAGGGGGCTGTGCCAGGTGCTTCACCCGAGTGCTCTAATGTAAGATAATGTTCAGCTGTATGTATGGATACAAATACTGACCCAATACAGACGTACGTCCTCATGCACTCCTGTTTTAGTGAGATGGTGTTGGCGAAAAAGCTACTGATCTGCATCCATCCAGCCCTGTCATTAAAAAGACATGTTTCAAGTTTCTGGTGGCCTTTATTGTCATATCAGTATATGTATGCATGTATAGTGATACAGAACTCTCCAGGACCATGGTGCAACATCAGTGTAGCCCTGAACAGCAATATGCAATAATAGTTAATATAATAAATGTAACATGCTAGATGCAGTTGATTGTTATATGAAAATGGTGATTTTGTTGGCGCAGAACACAGACTGTCCATGTTGCTGGATGGCTATACTGTGTGACACCGTGTTTTAAAAAATATGGAGATGCAGCAGTCCCTAAACTTGGCACTGCTTTCTTGTTGCAATCAGAGCAGCACCAGAACAGAGTCAGGACACACATTGGAGAGCAGGACTGATGGCAGTGCTACTCTGGTCAGCTTGGCCTTCACTCAGGTAGCTCCAGACAGGGGTCAGAGGTCGAGTTCGCTCAGTAGCCCAAGGTGCCTTAGCTTCATTCTCGAGGTGGTCAGCTGGAAGACTTGGCAATGTTTTCCCATGTTCAAAGTGTACTCATATTGGAGTCTAATTGTGGTCAGAGTTTAGTGATTTGATAAACCAGTACGTTTCATTTCAGAAGACTACATTTTAGTGACATGTAAACACCATTTGTATTGGACCCAGGGCGGCCAATGCGGCTGTGCGTGTCACCATCTTGGATCAAGATGCAAAAGTCATTAGCCTGGATGGGGCTACCTGAAAGATCCTACAATGGAGATCTGGAGCTGGGTTTGGATATAAAGGACCACAGGACCTCAGCATAGTGCACCACAAGAACAACTGAAACAGATCGTGTGACATATGATAGCCGTATTAAATTCTGACTTGTTTTTGCGTAATTATTTTTGTATCAAGTCAGGCATTGTTTCAAAGCGAAAAATATGATTGAAAGCAAATGTTTATACAGACCCTGATGAATTTAAATACATGTTTCAGCCACTATGACTCACATGCAGGCTCTAGGAACTCATGTGATTTTAAGGACATCTGTGGAAAGATACTGCCCTCTTGTGTTCTATATAGGTAATGTAATTTTTACAGGTGTGTAGGGAATAAAAGCAGAATGATCATAGTGAAGAACACAGTTACACAAAATAATGTGTGAATTATTAAACAAAGACAAATTTCAAAGTTCTGATATCCATTCTTCGTTTCATGTAACATAGTGGATTCATAGGTTTTTTGCAATAAACGAGAGGGATGTTTTCATTTTAAGGTACATATCAATAAATTGAAATTCTATTTTAAAACCTGGTAAATAAAAAGGGTAAGTACTTTTCATTAGCAAAAGAAAAAATATGACAATTATTACAATTAGCATTATAATGTTAATCTAAAAAAGAAGCTGCCACTTTCAAATTGTAACGTTTTAATTATCATGTTTATTTTAAAAGCAAGTGGCAAACAACACTGTTTCATGAACGGTCCTTGTCAAAACTTTGCTGTCTATCTTTTAGTAAACTAAGCCAAAGATACCATTTATAGTTACTCAGACGTGATTACGTCAGACTGCGATCAAGTCAAACACTTTTGCTTTAAAACGGTTTGTTAAATGTGCGTGAGTTAAAGCAATTTCATTACTATAGTGAGACTGCAGGGGTCACAGGAATTTTGCTTCTTGTAGTCATTCATGGTCAAAAGAATAAAAAATTGACTCGCTTGTTAATAAGTCCCTTATTTGGGGGAAAAAAGTCAGTCCAGTAATCACTTATTAGATGTTATGATTCATCTTCTTGGTCGCACGATGATAGTTTCTGAACGCTTTACATTTTCACAGCGTCAGCTTCAAAATAAGCAATAACAGTCCCTGTGAAAATTTAATGCACATGTAAGTTGGCTCCGCCCTCTTCCGACGCAGCTGGACTGACCTCGCAACTCCAGCGCAACGCCGGCAAAACGGTAATAAATCATTTCAACTTTCATCTATTGTTATTGATGAATGGGCAATTATTTGTCATCTAATATGCTGAAAATGATGACCTAAGAAATGGATCAACTTCTTCGCCTCAGCCAAAGACAGCATTGATGGATTGTATCCTTAAACTGTTATTACACTTTTAATGTCCTGCTCAGAAGTGACAGCAGACTTCTTCTCTTCCTTTTTTTTTTAATCGTCTCCATCATGGAACGACGGAGGCCGAGGCTCATAACTCATGGACTCGTTGTTCTGCGCTCTGGCAGTCCAAGTGAGATGAGAATATCTCTCTCTCTCTCTCTCTCACTCACTCACTCAATCTCTACCTGACCAATCTGGAGATTGTGACAGTTGTGTAAATAAACATCTGAGTGCTGAGGCAAATCCAAGGACAGTCACCTCACACAGCTCCTCTGATTTCTCTCTGAGAACTCCATGTGGATATGGAAAAAGATGGAGGGAGGGAAGAAGGACACAAAGGAGGAGGGAGCATCCTACAAAAAGATTCACTTTGCTTCACGCAGACCAATCAGAACCATGAGCAGATTGTGAGGACTTTTTAAAGTACCTTTTACCTGTATCATTTGGTAATTAATCTGTAAACAGATAAACTTAATCTTACCATCAGAAAGCTATTAACCTTGGTGTACTTGGACTGTTATATTTAACTTAGGGGTCATTCACATTTATAATAGTTACTTTTCTCTAATATCCATTTATTACCTTTACGCTGATATTAGTGGACCATAGTAATGGACACATTTTTTACTGTCCAAGTGCAGGAATCAGAACTGTTGCAAGCTCAGAGTAGCCTGTTCTACATCTGACTTTAACATGTTTGCAGTACATCTATAATAGTTACCTTTAATAAAATCCTTTCCCAATCATGACTATAAATGTGATAGCAGTAAATACCCAGCAAAGCTGTGGGTTCAGAAAGAAAAAATAAAATCTACATTTCATCAACTCGTGGAATAATTACAGTGTACAAATCCAGTAGTTCTTTCCCAGGGGCTAATCCTGGTTTGTGCTTTAATGTGAGATCTTACAACATGTTTACTTCCTTAGCTGCTCTTCAGATGCAAAAATACAAACAAACAAACAAAAACAGACATTTCCTCAGCCCGGTCTGCACAAGGCAGCGTGAAAGGAGGACCTGCTTGGTATGTACTTATGCAGAGGAAACTTCATTAAGCAAATGCAAATTTCACATTTGTATGCATGGCTTAATTCCACATTCACATTTGATGTTTTAACAAAAACTGAAGCTGCGTTTAGGGCCCTTGAGAATATGTCTGTTTAATAATGAATAAAACACTCCGGAGTGCAGAGAGTCACAGGACTGTGATCTTACACTTCTCTGGGCCACTTTGTAATAAAAACACGCTTCACAGAACACGCACTGCAGTGCTACTTTGTTCCATTTTACTGAAATGAGAGGTACTCTTTTTAGAGTGGGTGGGGTTTGGGTTTTTTTGCCCCATCAGTTGTCTCTGATTGTGGGATTCCTGTCAAGCCAGTGGGTTTGAAAACTTGGTGGGGTGTCTCAGGCTGTAGCCCTGTAAACACACTTTGAAGGTCTGAACCATTTCAGTTTGACCCGTTTGTGTCCTCTCCAATACATTTTAACACTTAATGAGTGTTTCTACCAAATACGTTCATTTGTTAGGGACTCCATTGTACCGTTAGGTGAGGTTTGATTTCAGCTAACCTTTTGTTTGCCAGTCAGAACATGGTGCAATACACTATTGTTTAAATCAAGAATCATGCTGTACATCAGTTCCTTGTTTGAATACAAAGCAATGTTTTGCAATTTTCAGGAGAGAAGCTACCACAGTACAAGATGAAATCCAGAAGCCAGCAAAATCATACATTAAACTGGAGCTTTGTCTTGTACTGAACGGAGTTCCACTATGCAGCCTGAATAATGTTAGATTTCTAGCTAGACCATATAAGTGATATATATCAGTACACATCACTAACAAACAGTATAATTCAGCTGCACTATTACACAGAGGTTCATGGTGTGTTCTTGTCCCTAAAGCCTTACAATTCACTCTGCTCATGGTTGTGTACTATTGTCAGTTCGCCATTTGAAAAATATGTTTCTAAGTCATTTATATGCAGAGTAAAAAAAAGATCCAATAGCACCAAACTGTTATTACCAACACACATTTCAATTAGTTACAGTTTTTGCTTAAATATTTGCAGAACTAATAGGTAAACATTTTCCTAACTGTGACTGTAAAAATGTAAACACCAATGTATTTACCGTAAGTCATCTTTGGTTTTGAAATATTTTGTTGCTTGTGCGTCAGATGATGGCTATTAATTTGTATACTAATAAATATATAGTACTGTTTTGTCTTAGCAACATTACTAATTGACTTCATTAGTTAAAATAACTTAGCTCCAAGCAGCAATGTATTCAATTCAAACCCTGGGATGATGTCTTTTTACACTACGTGAGCAAAGTTTGTAACTTTAGACAGCCTGTGAACAAAAATAAATCATGCATGTTGAATGCCAGCTGACTCCACCAATAACTGTGGCTTCGCATTTATATCAACATAACAGGCAGACATGCAGCCTGTGCTGTCTGTGTGTGTTCACTGCGTCTCAAGTAACGACGACTTCTCCTGTGCATACAACAAAAAAAAACCAAGGATGATAAAATTAAATGCAATGAATAAACACATGCAATAATAATACAAGTAGAATTTACCCTGGCAGCAAGCTAAAACAAGAAGCTGCATTTTAAACATCAAAGCAGATGAGCTGTCAATTAAACACTCAGCTACAGAATATTTGTACTAATAAGCATGGTTTAATTAAGACCAAGTGGTGGTGAATTAGTAATTTTAATAGCTAATTAAGTCCAGTGGCATTTTAAATCAAGGCTGCACAGGTCTCCTCCTACTGTAAAATTACAAGTTGTTGCTTGAGTAGTGTTTCTGTTACACCTGGTGTGTGTGTGTGTGTGTGTGTGTGTGTGTGTGTGTGTGTGTGTGTGTGTGTGTGTGTGTCATGGAACCTTCATATCTACTTAATTGATAACATAAAGCAATTATCGTCAGGGGTGATGACACCAGAAACACATCAGCTAAATGCAAAGTTGTGAGAAACAAATACCACATGGATAGTTGTCGCTGGATCTGGATCATGTCGTTCTGACAGTACTCAGCATTAGATCCATTGTTTTCACGTGATTGAGAGACTAATTAATGTGTTGCTACACATCTCCAGCCAGAGGAAAATAACATCATGTTTTTGGCTCAGAGGAATTTAATTTCCTTCGTGTGGCTGTGGCACAACGTGCTCCTAGCATATGTTGCTACATAAGTGAAGGATGAAGGAAAAGTTGTTTGTAGAAAAGTCTAATCTAAATAAGCACACTTCTCTGGCTTTTCTGTATAACTAGTTTCTCCTTTTTATCATTCAGCAACCTTTAATATTTAGCTTCTTATATTATATTTCTTTGGCTGTAAGAGGTAAAATTGTGTGGCTTTAATGTTGCATTTCTGTGTTGGATGAACATGGAGCATTGCTGTGGCTAAGAAGAAATTTTCACCTCTCTCTGCTGGGAATAACTTGGATTGCCATCTAAGATAATGTGCTATTACTACCTTTCATTTCCAAAACTAGGAAATAGGCCAATATTCCAGTTGCTTTAACTCTGTCCAGTCAAGTCATATACAGCTGAAACTAGTGTTTCTCATTATTATTTTTTTTCAAGGGAGCCGCATTGGCTGGGGAAAAAAAAATAAAATCAAGGGGCAAGATACTACATTAGCCGCCAATAAAACTTGGAGAGCCGCGCAACGAGAAATGCCGTGTTAGACCATCTGCAAACACACATTAAGCTCAGGATCAGACCGCACCTGCAAAAAACAAAATAACCACAAGATGGCGATAAACTCTTCTTGTTCTCATAATTCTATTTTAGTCTTCAGTGGGCACAATGCAAGAACGTATCTGATTTTGTGTTAAGTTTATGTAATTATATCCCTATAATGGTGCTGTCGTGCATATTAGAAAGGGAGTGAAATACAGGTACAGAGAAAGAGAAACTACCAAACCAGTTATTTGAAGAGCTGTTCAAATTCCTGCCAACACAGAGTAACATTCTTTAATGTGCCAACCTTAACAACCCAAATTAATACATGGCGAAACAGTGAACAGCACATAGTCAGATTTGGAGCAGAACATCCATCCATCCATTATCTTAACCGCTTATTCCTGGTGAGGGTCGCGGGGAAGCGTGGAGCCCATCCCAGAGCACATAGGGCGCAGGGCAGGGGACACCCAGGGCGGGGCGCCAACCCACCACAGTGGAGCAGAACAAAAATGCTTTTTTCTTCATAGTAAATTTTCATCTGGGAATTAATGAAACAATGATGTTTACCTAAGCATTTTTTTTCCTGATCATCTTCAAAGAGTCTAAGTGTTCTGATTATGAAGCCACTGGAGTTTCAAATTTTAGAAAAAATGTGGGAGGGAAATGGACGAGCCATAGCTTCATTACTAATGCGGATGTGCTGCTCTTTTTTTCCAGCTTTTCTTTGAGCCACAAAACGTAAAAAATATTTTGCGATTATGATGGCTGATGCTGTTATTACAATGTCCGGTAGATGGCACTGTGTGGTAACATAGTGAATGAGTCAATAAATGTAAAAATATTTAAATAGGCCAGTCAGAGACAGATAGGACCTAAGACGAAAGTGCGGGCACCTTGAAAGACACCATGTAGTTTATAAAAGCTTATGAAAGTGTTGTTACTTAATACTTGACATGGCATCCCATGACTTCTCCATCCTGGTTATATAACGTTGTTTCACAAGGTAAAGGCTTTACAGAAAACTTGCACGCACTTTTTTAAACATGAAGCTTGTAAAATGAAAGCCCACACATTATATAAACAGTCAATTGACCAGTTATTTTTGAAAAATTCAGATTTTTACAATAAACACTTGCTGATAACAAGGTCAGTAATGTAAACAAGTCTTATTTATGTTTCTAAATGTAGGCATGTGTTTATGAGTAAATAAATGACTGAAAAACTGTATACTGTGATGGGTTAATTTTAGTTTTTAATCTTCTACCTTTTACAAGAAATCTCCAGGCAACATAATGTTGGTGGGGGTGGGGGTGAAGCATAATTCTATAAATTGTATATCAAATTTGTAAAGTGCATGTGGACGTCTTTGAGTGATCTTGGCTCAGGCCTCTGAAGTATTGTGGATACAGAACTTTAAATTGGGCCAAAGTCCAGGTGGGGCCTGCCGTGACCCAGACATCTGCAGACACAGCGGTCAGGGATCTGCTTACTGTACACTCTTAGGATTCGTTTTGCTAAAGTGGAACACAGAGTCCAAAGGCCAAAGCTTACAAAATTTCAGCTGCGTTTGTGAGGAAGTTATCTGAAATGCTTCAATCACTAATCCAGATGGATGAACAAGCAAAATGTTTCAGTGTAATCCTTACTATGTAACAAGCTTAGTCAAATCCTCTTATTTACTGGTTAGATCAAGAGGCCCCAAACCAGGTCCACTCTATCACCATTTGTATAACTAAATTATTTATAAATCACACCTCTTTTTCTGACTGCAACTTCTTAAAATTTTTTTCTATGAATTTTAATGTCTATGGAAAAAATCTGTATGGGAACCTCCACCAA
Organism: Chitala chitala; assembly: GCA_025773905.1. NCBI lineage: Eukaryota > Metazoa > Chordata > Actinopteri > Osteoglossiformes > Notopteridae > Chitala > Chitala chitala. The sequence goes on from JABJVR010000080.1 coordinate 405,495, forward strand.
GTCATCATTGAATATCATCCACTAAGGCTGGAACAGTCTGCATGTCTTTCCTTCACAGAAGAAGACAGAGCAGCTCATTCTCGATGCCAACGGTGCTATAATGGACACAGCTTCACACACGTCACAGTAAACATGACAACGGTGCTACCTTTAATCTACAACACAGAGCCCCCCATCTCCACAGCAACTGTGAGTGAGTATGAGAGGCTTCTTAGAGTAGCCAGTCAGTAAGTCAGACATCTGATTATGCAGAGAAAAACACGAGATCTTCTGCATCCTGCCTCTCCTTTCTCTGACTGCTACTGTAAGGAGCACGGCCCCACGGAGTCACTGAAAGCTATATTCACTGTTTTCATAGCTCCTCTTTGACCCAGTGTTTTTTTTTTCTTCTTTTTTTTTAAACCAAGTCTTCTTAATTACAGCTGCTGCCAGAGTTATTGACAGAGCATCACCTGGTGTGTTGCTGAAATGAGAAAAGAACCTATGTGCCAGAGCAAATGCAGACTCCCACAGTGTGTTTCATCAAACGTTTAATGACTTCTGTATCATGGTCAAACATTTAAAGCCCTCGCTTTTTTAAAAATATTTTTTAATTGGATGAAAATGTATCACTTTTGACTGATGACTTGAGTGACAACGTAGATCAAACTGAAAATTGTAAGAATATTGCAAATGTTTTTAAATGAGCATTTTAATGTTTTGAAAGCCGTTAAATTCCTTGTAAATAACAAAGGACCCAGTAATGTACAAAAGAAATGGGTCGCTGTACATTCCAGTCCAGCTTTAAGACACAATTATAAGATTCTAACATTCCACAGAGACAGTGAGGTGTACTAATCTATGATATACAAAAGAAAATGCTGCAAAATAAATACTGAATATAGACAAAATTATTTTGAATAAGTCTCTTAAAATAGGACAGGGAAATGTTAGCATCATATTATAGCTTGAATGAAAAACAAGTGTAGATGTGACATCTTTGTGATACTAGAAAAATATTATATATAATAATAATGTAAAATACAGGATGGTTATAATTAAGGTTTCCAATTCAAAACACTCTCTAGCTCTAACCACTAAGCAGAATGGCACCAAAATTTGTACATATACTGTTCTAGGGATGTAGAGAAGGGTTCTGTGACAAAAAGGTGTAGTTCCAAAATCTGCAGCTAGGGGAAAATATGACACTGTACATGTATTTTTCCATGTATTTTCAGTTATATGGCACCATATTTTCCCATGGAGGCAGCTTTTGGAACCTCCTGCACATCAATAATTTCACTCTGTGTTCCATGTCAATAGTGCCAGCCCGGAAACATTTTTTCGTGGGAACAAAATCTGAATTTCTTTGTTTCCTGACGTTCTGTGCACAGAGGTTGCTCAGTTGCAGACATTAACTTTTAACCAGAGCTCAGAGAGCAGCGAAGACTGTCAAGATGAATTTCAGATTTCCCTGGCTGCGCTGGTAAACGGGTACCATGTCTGCTGATGCCCGCCATCTCTCCCTGTCGTGCTTCATCCGCAGGCCAGGGAACATGTGGCTGGTCGTGATGTTCGTTAGTGCTTTAATAATCATGTGAGCCGCACTGTTTCTATGGGCCAAGTTTCCAGTGGTAGAATGTTGCCATAGCGCCGGCTCACTGCACCGATACAATGTGACTAGTAACACTGTAGCAACCTGGACAAGTTACAAGACAAAGATGTAATTTATGAATGGAGGTTCAAATATTCTCCATAGAAATGGCCTAAATCACTTTCCCTATAGATCACTTAGGTTAGGCTAATTATCGATACATTATAAACCGATCAATAAAACCATGGTATAGCTAAATGATTCATTGCCTTAAATGCTGGCATGATTGCTTATTTATTTTTGTGACTTGTTAGTTTGTATGATTTGTTCTAAGTAAAATCAAAGCAATAGTCATTTCAGCCTTACTATGAATTTAAATGTGAATGAACTGTTAGAAAAGAAAAATGTATTTAATTATTTATACATTGTAGAAAGTGAGTCTGTAAAAGTCTATTGTTGGTCTGTGTAAGCACTTTAGATAATATACAGATCCTACTGCCCAGTGGGCTAGAAAGCAGAGCCCTGTGATGGAGATTGTTACCAAATTACCAGGGTTATAACAAAATAGCTGTGTTTATTAAAAACACTCTTATAACTTGTACCCAAACCTTTTAAAGTCACAGACATAACCATACTTAATAGGTAAGGAGAAACAAAAGATATTTTATAAAATAAAGCCAAATATTTTGAAAAGAAATGAAAAACTGAAAAAGTTGGAAAGATGTTTGCGGCTGTACAAATTGTTAGCAGAAAGGCAAACCAAAGTCACTCAGCACTCTGTCATGATAGTTCTCCATCCGTCTGGCTCTCCATAATGACCTGTCATACTATTATCATTTGTGTTAGAGTCAGTCCACCTTTATTACGTGAGTCACCTGTTGGTACAAGGCTGAACCCTGGCCATTCCCATACAGAGTACCATGCACAGTAAGCATTCCCACACATATTTCAAATATGGAATGTATTGTCATTCATTTCAGCATGTGTATGTGTGTATGTGTGCGCGTGTGTGTATGTGTGCGCGTGTGTGTATGTGTGCGTGTGTGTGTGTGTGTGTGTGTGTGTGTGTGTGTGTGATACAAAATTCTGACAATACACTTGGTTTTTATCAGCTTAGTGTGAGGAATTTGCAGTCAGCATTTTCAGACATTTTTCACAGAGATCCAAGGCTGTCTGCCACTTTGACTTCTGGGTAAAATCAACACAACCCTGCTGTAACTCTCGTACTGCAACCTATTAAGCATTCTTTGAGTACATTCAAAAGAGGGAATGGTTTGTCTTAAAACCATGTTGTAATCTCCCCAGTGCTTGCATGTTTGATGTCACAGTAATATTATGTTGGCAAATTTATAGTTTAAGTCTATAATTCCTCTTGAAGTTTCCATGGTAAAATGAACTTACCCATGGATATAAAATTATACCAGCTGCTCAATGCCTGGCAACAATTTACTGTAATTTTACACCACTGTCACAGGACAAACATTTTAAAAGCATAAAAATGTGTTCTCCAAATACATAATTATGTGTTGAATAACAAATGATACAGAACACATTGTTTCTAAAGCATGGCTTGAGGCAGTAGCCTGTGAAATATATACAGTATGTTTGTTAATGCTGGCACAAGATTGAGGACAGGTTCACTGGCTTGTGAACTGTCACCTATGACCCCTGTGAATGGTCACATTAGATAAACAAGCAGCTTATTTTGGCTATGTTGCATGGCTGTTTTCACCATATAAAGGGCATCTGATTGGCGTCTGACATGCTTAGTCTGACATGGGTTTATAGGCATTATGCTTGGCATGACAGCATTTCACAGACTGCCTCAGTTAATATATGTGTCACCAGTATTGCCTGGGGATCAGCCATGCCTTAAACAACCTTATTACCACAAGCCTGCTACATAAAGGGGCTAGCCATATAGATTGCCTCAGCCTCATCTGTATCCCCTACATTTCAGTTACAAACTGTTGAAAGACCTGAAAGTTCTGTACCAGGTGCAATGTTGAGCTATGGCAGGAAGCAAGCTGAAAATAATCCCTCAGATACAAGTGGTTTATTCAAAAAGGTGTTAGAAGTGAATGCGAAATAAAATGAGACCTTAAAAAAGATTTAATAAGACGAAATGAAACACTTGTAACCTTTAAATCCTGTAATCCTAAACTTGCCTTTGTATTATGCCTGGCGATTAAAAGCTTCAATCATAATTCCTTCTTCACTGCACATGAAAAGAGAAATTTGCACATGCGAGGCTTAAGTCATTAACAGTTGTCTGGCCTGAATTCTTAATACTTTGTCTCATGTGACAGTTCACCATATTTATGACACTTGGACTCAGGAAACTAGGTGTGTGACAAGTTCTGCTGTGTTGCCATATTGAAGGACATCTGTCATCATCTGGGATGTTAAATCATAGTTATAAAATCTCCTGGGGACGTGTCAGCCGTTATAATTGCTGCTGCTTGTTTTTTAATTGACCCTAAGCCTGTGGTGCTTTTCTACTTACACACATTAACTGTGCCGTGCTGTACCACACCATTATCTGTGCCGTACCACACCGCACCATTATCTGTGCCGTACCACACCGCACCATTATCTGTGCCGTACCACACCGCACCATTAACTGTGCCGTACCACACCGCACCATTATCTGTGCCGTACCACACCGCACCTTTATCTGTGCCGTACCACACCGCACCATTATCTGTGCTGTACCACACCACACCTTTATCTGTGCCGTACCACACCGAACCATTATCTGTGCCGTACCACACCGCACCATTCTCAGGTGGTTTTCCACTGCGCTTCTACCCAACCCATACGATACAATAACATGTCAGGTGAGCTCTGCCTGGGAGGAAGCCCAAAGTATGCCATACTCCACCTTCAGGCCAGCTCCTCTAAGTCACAGTAAAGTGATGGTCTAGAGTGTTTCTTTGCTAGACTGTGGGTGCTATTTTACTGTAAATCCTCAAATGAAGCCTCTTTTGTTTTTGGTTTTCTCAGGTCCTAAGAGATTTTGGGCCACCTGAAAGATATTGTTAGACGTTATGTTAAAATGTTATGCAATGTTCTACTTTGCGAGGGTTCCTGTCAATTGTGGATCGTCCCAGGTTTCCGGTCCTGGTAAGGATATAACATGTCAGAATGAAAAGTGCTGATTAACTCAAATGGCTCTTTGCTGGAGAGTACTGATTGTGTATCCACTACCAGCTGAGTCAAAAACCTGCCAAATTTCATGCCACCCTTGTACAGTGTAAGATGCCTGTTTTCCCCACTCTACAGACTCCTACTTAGTATTGCTGAGTAGTACTTCAGATGTATTCTGTTACATGAGCTGTACATTTTTTGATACTCTCAGCTACTAAAGTGGTCCCCCTCTGAGGCATTTAATAGTACTGCAACAATTTGATGGATCGCTTTTACTTTTCCATGAACAAACCAACTGCAGAGGTGCATTTAAGAATGGCAAGGATGCCTGGAACACTCTCAGCATCCTTAGTTGTGGTTGGACTAGGGACAGACAAATAGGGGTTTTAAAGTCCCACCATTTGTTCAATGCTGACAAAAGAGTACTCGCATATACGGTGTGAAAAATAACGGTGATGTGTACTTGTCATTGCTGACTGGTAGGCATTTTGTCAATGTCAGGTACTGAAAGTAGCTCCTTCGGAGTTGTTTGCGACCTGAGCTACAGACGAAGCTAACAGGGTGGTGCCGAGAGGTGTAGCGCCCCTGTGCCGTGCCGTGCTGTGTCTCGGAGACAGCCAGCTGGCACATGCCCAGCGTGTTCCCAGATAGCGTTAGAGCTGCAAGATATCCTGGCAGGCACAAGCCTTCGCACAGGAGTCGATCCATTTGTGCTCTGTCGCTACGGCAACCGGGGTTATAATAGGCAGACAATGTCTGACATTCAAACCGCCAACCTGGGATGAGCAGCTGTACCCGTGAAGGAAGAGGACAGATCCTTTGCTGTTTTGTGTACATTTACTTACATCGCAAGTAAACAGTTTCATTTATTTATGGATCAGTTGGAATAAAAACATTTGTGTGCATAATACGTGTCTTAACAAAAAAATGAAGAATATATCATTGTCATCTCAATTTTAGACAAATGTCAGTCTAATCTTTAATTATCCATCCATCCACCCATCCATCCGTTTTCTTCTGCCTACCTGGGTCTGGGTCGTGGGAGTAGTAGTCTAAGCAGGGATGCACAGACTTTCATCTCCTTGGACTCCCATCCAGGTTTGCAACAGGGTTACCCAGGTGCTCCCATGCCATCTGAGAGACATAATTCTCCATCTAGTCTTTGGTCTGCTCCAAGGTTTTCTCCCTGTTGGACATGCTGTAAACACCTGTCCAGGTTGTGTCCAGGAGGCATCCTAAACAGATGCCTGAAACACCTCAACTGGCTCCTTTGGATGCAGAGGAGCAAAAACTCTGGTTTGAGCTCCTTCTGTATGTCTGAGCTCCTCACCCCACCTCTAAGGCTGAGCCCAACCACCCTGCAAATGAAAATAATTTGTGGCACGTATATCTGCCACCTTATTCTTTTGGTCACTACCCAGAGTTTGTGACCATTGGTGAACTTTTGGATGTAGGCTGACTGGTAAATGAATAGATTCCCCTTTTGGCTCAAATCTCTCTTCACCACGACAGATGGAAACAGCGTGCGAGTGACTGCTGCTGTCTCATCTGCCAGTCTTTCATTGCGCTGTACCCTCACTCATGAACAAGATCCCAAGACACTTAAACTCCTCTGCTTCGTTCCCAACCTGAAGGGAACAACCCACCACCTTCTGGCTGAGAAACACACAGCCCCAGACTTGGAGATGCTGAACATCATCCTGGATGCTTCACACTCAGCTACAACCCACCCCAGAGCATGCTGGGGGTCACTGCTTAATGAAGCCAACAGGATCATGTAATCTGCAAATAACAATGATGTGATAGTCTAGCCTTACAGCTAGTACCAGTTTGTCTTGGAAGTCCCTACTTGGGGTTATTTTTATATACATAGCTCCTAACATAGCACCTAGAATCAGTGGGGCATACAAACCCCTCTGCCATAAAAAGGTGGCTATTCATAAAGGGGAATATTTTATTATAATCATTCATAATTGTGAAAGGGAAGTTCATTTGGATTGGTCTTTGAGATCTCTGTCACCCTCTAGTGGTGCAGTTAAGTGATGCGCATTAGGATGCGGTTACAGCATTTAAAGTTGGCATGTATGGCTGCAATAAACGTAACCTTCACATGCGCGATATTTTCCAGACCTGGGCTATGTTGGCATTAGTGCAACTGGTTGGACATCATACCCCTGGCAAAATGGCGATGTCACTACACCTTTCAAATTTTGCTGAAATGTTGATGAATGGACAATTGTTTGTCATCTAGTATTCTGAAAATGATGACTTAAGAAATGTTCCAACTTCTTCGCCTCAGCCAAAGACGGCATTGATGGATTGTGTCTTTAAACTGTTTAAACAGCTTTTAATGTCCTGCTCAAAAGTGACAGCAGACTTCTTTTTCTCCAAATTTTATTTTTATTATTATAGTTTTTTTTTTCATCTCCATCATGAAACAGCAGAGGTCGAGGCTAGTAACTCACTGACTCGTTCCTCTGTGCTCTGGCAGTCGGAAGGGAGATGAGAACGTTACCTATCAAACTGTCTCTCTCTCTCCCGCTCCCTCCCTCTCGCTGTCTGGCGCTGACCAGCACTGAGGCTCTGTCACGCACGCACACGAGCACAAAATC
>JABJVR010000080.1:412929-432114 GCA_025773905.1 Chitala chitala
TTTTGCGTTTTCCTCAACAATTCCTATATTTAATTCGGCCCCCCCCAACCCCTGGGGTTTGCTGTGTGGTTGGTGTACTCTTTTTTTTGGAACACGTGTTAAACTTTGCTTTGGCTGCCCCCCCCCCCCCCCACATACACCACCAAAACTTCCTGCTTTCAGGTCAGGAGTTTGACAGCTGATGGCAGAGGCGGTGGTCCTCTGTCTGCCGGCTCTCAGACTGTTGGCTCCATGGCCACATCCCAGGCGGGACGTCGCCATAGTGTCCTCCTGCGAGTCTTCTCAACTAAAAGTGAAGTGCACTGTTCTGGCTGCGCATCTGAATGCGAGCATTCTAGGCGTGCAGCGTTGCCATCGGTAACGTTTCTTTGTGCTCATAACAGACAAACTCAACTTTCACCGCACGGTTCTTGGAAGCAATGAATTAAACATTAGCCACCCGGTTAGAGTACGCTTTTTAATTGTATGTGTCGACACAATTGGTAGGTGCAAGCATGCATGATAAAGCAACACTTTTCTGCTAATTAGAGTATATGATTATTCTGAAGTGTTGTGGGGGTGTTCTTCAGCAAACACCTGTCCTACTTTCTGACAACCTGTTTTTCATGTTACCAATATATCTTGGTGTAACGTAATTAAAATGGTGTGCCAAAAAAAAAAAAATGGTAAAATGGGGTTCGTATCATTTAAAATTCATGCTCAGTTTTAGGCGTGTCTGGCTAGGACTTCGAGTAGAGCAGCCAGTTGGTTTCAGGAAGAGCATGATGAGCTTCCCAAAATATGTCCTGTTGCTTGGGGTAACACTAGGCTTTAATGTTGAAGTGTTGTGAAGGTTTGGAGAAGACAACTGGCATCATCCTTTCCTCCCCTTATGCCGTACCTCCAGTCTAACCCTGGCAACTGTTTGGCAGTGACATGTTATCCTCAGCACATAGGAGTTTGCATGTCACGACATCAGAAGCCGCGTAATCCGTGGCTTGACCTCAGACCAGCGTGGTTTGGCAGGAAGCCGTCATCTGGCAAGGTGAGCCCGTGTTGGGGGATCTGATTTTAACCTCACGGCCTGGCGAGCTTCTCCTGCAGGCTACTCTGGTCTCCGGGTGCCCGGAGGAGGTGCTGACATGGAGCTGAGCACTGGGGAAAGAAGGCAGCCAGTTTTAGATCCAGGACACTCCTTTGGATACACTGTAGCCTAAGATAAACAGTCTTCTGGTTTATGCTGTGAGTCATTGGGAGTTTGTAATATTTAAATGGCTGGATTTTTCTGAGACATGTTGAATTTGTTTTCACAGTTGTAAATATGATTAAAAGAAGACTTGATCATGTAAGCTTGCAGGTTTTCAATTACCTTTGCAGATAATTTGTTTTTTATTTGTGCGTGTGTGTTTAATGTTTGTTTAGCAACACGGCATTGGTGGAAATTGAGAATATGGTGTTTGGTAGTTTCTCTGTAACAGTTGCTTTTTCAGTGGATGTGTCTAATAGAAAAGTAGGGAGAAGATCAAAGGTTGTTTATGTGAAAGTCATCTATTCATCTGTTCGTACCTCTGTGTGCATAAGCACACAGGGGTGTGTGTGTGTGTGTGCGTGCATGTGTGGGTGAGGGAGAGGAACAAAGTTTGTGTGTGTGAGAGAGAGAGGAACAGACGAACTGTGTGCATGCGTGTGTGAGAGAGAGAGGAACAGACAGAGATGTGTGTGTGCTGGAACAGTCAGTTCAAGATATGTTGGCAGTGACTCCCTACATTCCCTGAAGAGATGGAAAAAATGAAAGTTTAAAGTCAATCAATTAACTGTCTGCATACAAATTTTCATCCCAAGCGACAATGCAAAAACCTATTTTTGCCTGTTTTCTCAATACAGACACACTGGGGAGCCAAGGCTGGTATTTAGCTGTGCTGTATAACCACTGGCAGCAGCCTAGTATGAAGTGCCTTTGCCATTCTTGCATAAGATGTGAGACTTGAAAGAGTCGCAGTGAAAATGCAAACCCTTTGTGTTCGCTGCTCGCCAATGTTGTTATGATAAAGGCATCCTGTGTGTGTTTAAATAGGATGTGATAGTCCTCTCTTTAAACAGATTTTCTAATTAACCTATTAGTAGATTCTATTTGTGTTTTAGATCTTGGTGAAAAGGTCCTGCCTTTATCATGCCTTGATTGGCCTTTTTTTTAAATTTCTTTGTAACTTTCTGTTCCGTCTTTCTTGCTTTCTTCTCTGCCTTCTCTCACAACATTTATCTTACCCCCTCCCCGCTCCAGCCACCACACACCCGTTCCCCCCGAAGTCCCAGCTGTTCAACACGGTGCTGTACTCTCTGGTGCCCATTATGGGCATTGCCGCCATTGTGCTCTTCTCCTTCTGGATGTACCGCCACCACAAGCTGGCTTATCCCCCGGTCCTAGTGCCCACCCAGGTAAGTCTGTCTGCCCTCCACATCATTACTGCATGGGTGAGGACGCACTTCAGAGGCACTTACTGTATCTGAAATGCACCTAGTTGTACTATGTGTTCCACTGTTTCTACAAGACTTTGGCAGTAGATTCTCACATTGCCATGTTAACATCACACATTAACCAGTGGGGCGCTGTTCTGTTACGTACATGCTGCTGCTGGAATTTTATTCCAGCCCAAACCTTATTTATTTCTAATTCCGCATAGTCCGACTGATTTACGTGTTCATCACAAGGGTTGCAAGCCTGTCAGGTAACAGCCATGATTAACACGTGCAAAGAAAACGCAAAAAAACATCACTCACTGTGGCCTGAAAAACAGGTGCTGCTGAGCGTTCCTTACAAGGAGAGAGAGCGTACTCAGAAGGATCAAGAATTTCCAGGCATGGGGGTCAGGGGGGTGTGTAGTCACAGGCATCCACTACAGTCATATGGCAATTACATCATTACTTTATTGTAGTGTTTTTTGACCTAAGCCAAGCACAGGGATAACAGCCTGTGAAAGCAGTAACATATCTGTGTATTTAAATGTATTGATACAATAGCAAAGTCCTTGAGGAAATTTAATTAGTGACTTTTTTGGTCACTACTTCTGATTTACTGCTAACTGATTGCATAACCATGAAAGGATTTTATTGCCACTTTGGCGTTCAGCTTTGAGCCCTGACCAAGCTTGCTGTGTCCTCTTAAGACAGCCTTTTTTTCTATGCTTCACACTTGTTCGGTTAGTTTTTCTTTTTAACATTCTCTTTTAAAAATTATAAAGTGTGGGTAAAAAAAAACTTATTTTTCTTAGATTTAAAAAAAAAAAAAAAAAAAAAAAACACTGAGCTGAACATAGCGCTCTGCAGCGGTTTGTGCTCGTTAGCCTGTTGTGTAATTAAGAGAGAACACACTTGTGGGTCCGCTGTGGACCAGTCATCTTTTATCTTTCTTCTCATCATTCCCCTCTCCCAAAATGCGATGTCTGCCAATGGATGGGCCTTAATTAGGCACCACCCGGCATCCAGTCAGGAATTCTTAGGAGCGGCCGCAGGTTAATTAGCAGGGACTCGTTTGGAAATGCTTAACGGGCTGAATATGCTCCCATCATGTTTAAAATTGGAATCGTGATGCGTATCAGGGCTTAGTTTTTAGAGATTTTGTGTACCTTATTATGGCCATTGAATAAATTTTGTATTGTCTCATAAAGCACAATCAAGTGTGTGAATTGTTTTTACACACAATTCCTCATTCCCCTAGTGTCTTCTCAACAGTAAGTCACTGCAGCTCCCCAAAAGAAGAAAATTCCACCCACAGTTTACAGTTAAATTTTTGTGTTGGTGGTACAAATAACTTACTCTGAATGTGTGCGTGTGTGTACGCGTGCGTGTGTGTACGCGTGCAAGCACGAGTTGCATTGACTGGCATCGGTTTTGTATTGTTGGTGCTGGATGACAACTGTTTTAGCAGCATCAGTATCTGTAGGGAAATACTCCAGTCAGTGGTGGGTTTTGATGCTGTAGTCAGACTGTAGTAGAACATGCTCACTCCTGTGTTAGAGAGGGTTGCCAGTTTGTCAATCAGCTCCACGTGGTTTTGGGGTCGATGCTGTGGTCCAGTTCATACACAGCTGGAAGGGAAGGTGTACGGCGGGGTCATAGTGCAGTTGGAAACCCGGGAGAGCGGAGATAAAACATAAGCCGTACTGATGCACTGGGCCTGTGTGTGCTGAGGTTCTCCTGGTGACTTTGGTGTGTGAGTGAAGGTGTGGAGCAGGGCATCAGCTGGAGCTACTGTGTCCAGAGATGAAGTGATACATCTCCACCAGGATAAGATCATAAGACGGATGTGTTTTGTGAGAACGCCTAAATGATATCGCCTCCACTTCCCCACGTTTCTAGTTGTTGGGATTGTTATTAGAAAAAGGGGGGGGTCACAGGTTTGTATGTGGTGAACCCCCCCCCGCACCCCAGAAAATTAGCCAGGAGGGAGAAGAATGCAGAGAGTATAAACAGATAAATAATGCAGAGGCCTGTCGGTGCAGCCTGGGCCGAGGGCCGTGCGTGTGCGTGTGCGCACCAGCACACATCAGCATGTAATCAATAATACAGCGTCATCATTGAAGGGGTGCTGATTGCCTGCCTGCAAGATGGTTGTTTCTGACTCTGGAACCTGTTCTAGCTACACTCCTAATTTTTGTGTCATGTCAAATTTGGGTTTACTGTATGCAGCAAATTACAGATCACTCTGCCTTTGTTTAGTCCATTTTTTAACCTATTAAGGCTGACGTAAATCATTGTTAAATGTGCAGTCATTTTGGTCTTGCTCTTGCACAGCTGTTAATTTTGTCCTGTCTAAATGAAAGCGTAATCTGTGGAATTAATTCGGCGACGAAAGAATACAAAAAGAACAAATTACGGCATTAAAATGTTAATCCTTTTAAAAAATAATGTTGCTACAGATTTTTTATTTATTATAATTCCTCATAATTACATAGATAACTTATTTGTATTTGTTACTCATGTAATTGTCTTAATGATGTGTCAGTTTATATTGACATGCAGTTTTATATTGAGCATGTTGTGTTGCTAATACAGTGGTGCGCAGGCTTGGTATAAACCACAGGGAGCTTGCTGGGGGTGGGGAGTACGGCCCAGTGCTGGTTCCCAAAGGGCTCCCAGGACACTTCCAGGAAAGGCTGGGCTCTGCAGCTGCAGCAGGTCAGCGTAGCGTGGAGACTGGCTGACGGAGCGTTACCGTGACCCTTAGCACAGCAGCCGCGGGACCTCGCCTTCGCGAGACCAGCTGAAGCCTTGCTCCGTTAATATAGTTTAAAGTACATGGGGGCCATTGCAGTAGACACTTGAAACCAGCCCCCCCAACACACACACACACACACACACCTCCAAGCACTAACAGAAGGAACCTGTTTTCAGTCTCTCCCATGGTCTTCTGGGCTTATGGCTTGCGCCATATTGGAGCCAATTAAAAGCATCGATTGACCTTCTAGTAACTCTTCCAGATTCCCGGCCCTCAATAATTAATCGTCATCAGGGCACCCATGTGCTCAGCATCAGGGTCGTTGCTGTAGCGAAACGATGCGGATCCCCATCTGCACCGCTTCCACCAGAGCGTTGACCCTGGAGCGTGTCGAGCAGCCCACTTTGTGTTTGCAAACACTGCTCTCTCTGGAGCAGGGTACCCACAGGGTCCTGCAGAACCAGCACCGATGGTCACGTCATTATCGAACATCTTTCTGATGGGCACTCGAGTTCAGAGTAAAGGGGAATCGGTATCGAAACATTTACCCCAGCGCCGTAAAGCTTCTCACTGGCATCACATAAAATCCCGGCGCTCCCACACAAGCCTGTCCAGGGAGCCGTGCCTTTCTCAACCCACCGCAGCCCCTCGCACTGACCCCAGATCAGAGAAATGGGCTGATATGGCAGCTGACTCAGTACTGCTGCTGTTTCCAGATCAGAGGCAGGAGGGTGAGGGGTGGTTCCAGTCTGGTCATCAGTCATGTACCGAGAGCACTTTATCTTGCCTCCATTTCACCCTCACTAAAACCGTAATTTTGTTCTTGCTTTTTTTCCTTCACTAGCACGCCTTTCATATTATGATAGAGGTAAGATAAGTTTAATTAACTCATAAACTTGTCAGTGGGTTTGTAGTGGATGAGCCCTGACATCTTGGCCATTTCGTGTTCCCACCCCCACATACGTTGTCATATCATTGTGGTTATGCCTTTAATTTTCCATGTACCCCCCAGTTCTGTGCGTTTGTTCTTTGAGAGGCTTATGATTTATGGCCGTTTCATTTTGCATGGATGTTGTCGTCACCCCATGTGTCGTACAGTTAGCACAGGTGGGATCAAAGAGCATGTGTGTTTGTGTGTGTCTGTAGGACTGAGGGTGAATTAATTGTGTGTGTGTGTGTGTGTGTGTGTGCTACTTTTTGGCACAGTTGCTCATATGTAATGGTCAGTGTTTATCACTGATTACTGCTTTATCCTGCCTAAGGTGAGGGATCTTTGAAATGCTTATGTTCCTCAGGTCATGTTTAAGCCCTCTGTTCGCCAGTCTTTCACCCCACTTCATTCAGTATGACACCATAAGCAAACGGAGAGTTTGTGTGCTAAATGCCACAATGATGTCAACTGGAAAGAATTCTTGTTTTATTTATTTATTTTTTTTGTAGCAAGTGTGTTCGTAGTTCACATATGTGTTTATGTATTGTGAATAAAAAGTAAAGGGGAAAGTGTGTTGTTCAAAGTCTGTTTGTCATGTTGGGATATGTTCCTTTGCCTGTGGCGCTGGGGCGTTCTTAATTGTGGTCATTTACCCTGAGCTGGGACTTGTGGTTTGACACCTCCATAGAACCCTTGCCAGATATTTGTGAAAGTTTTAACAAGACCTTTAACAAACTAAGGAGAGGGTGTGTACAAAAAAAAAATGGCGCATGGGTTTTTTTTTTTTTTTTTTTTTTAAACTTCCTGTTCTGAAACAGTATTACGTGTTACTGTATGTCACACTGCTCAAGTGACTGAACATGGGGTACGGCAGCATGCAGTCTGTCCACTGTGTCTGGAAAAAAGCCCCAGGTCCCATTTGATGTTAAACTTTATACTCTAGAGCTTCAGGGCCTTCAAATCGGGACACGCTCTCTATCCCCTGCACAAGAATGTTCACACAAGGTTGGAATCGACCTAAGAGCCGTACCCGTAACCAAGAGCCTGCTAAGCTACGATAACATTTACACCATCTGGTTTTCAATCTGTCTGATATGACTTATAAAAGAATTAATGAGAGAATTTCTCACACACTGCGAAATTCCTTCAAATTAAGGAAGTGCTGTTGTGAAAGGTTTGAAAGGTTGTCTGAGCTGTTGAAGTCAGCAGTCCTGATACAATAGTCCCAGAATCCTGACAGCTCTTAGATGCCAATTGTTTAGGCTGTTGTATTCCACAGTAACAGCAGTCATAAATCGTCAGGAAAACGGCTTGATTTTCTTGTTAAACGAACGTCATGTACTGTATATTACAGTGCAGGCCCATCCGCAGCTGTATTAGTGCCTGGGGACAGCTGTTCCATAAAAAAACCCAGGCTTTCATTTCGATTTTAACTGCTCGGCATCTGTTTAATTATTGAGAGTCGGCTGAAACAGAAACGTAAGCATGCCGGGCGGTTTGTTTATGGGTTTGACCCTGAACAATGTCAACGCCGTTGCCATGGAATTCGGCCGCGGCCCCTGTCTGCTCTCTTCGGTTTTGTTCGGCCGCCCGGTTCCGCCGTTTGTCTGAAGATGCAGATGTACCAACGTTGAGCAGAAGCATGCCAAAAAAATTTCGGCGTAAGTTTTGGGTTTTTTTTTTTTTTTTTTCTTCTGCCTTTCATGCAACAGTATTGGTCATTCAAGTTTTGAACCTCTGAGGGGAGGACACTAATCGTACCAATGATTAGTGTAAATCCCAGGCACAGACGGGCCCAGCCCATTTATTTTTGGAGTATGTCACGCCCACTTTGTTTACATGCATTCGTGTCTGCTCAGAGCTGGCCAGCATTTCAAATATGAAATTCTCTTCACTGTCACAGCATTATATATAGATGACTCTTCTTTCTATTTTACATCCGTGTCTCATTTAGTTGGTAAGGACATATAGTTGTATCCAAAGCGTCGTGCAAAAGTGGGTAAACATACATAGAACTTGCCCATTTAAACGGTTTGAAGTTTTAGTGAAGCAGTCCTTGTTCATTTACTGAAAATACAACTACTGTACCATTTGGTTGAGTTTATGGCCCAAGGTCCATATAATGATATTTTGGTGTACAGCTCCAAATTTGACATTGTGGTTTTATTGTAAAATACTGTTGTTTTGAGCTGGGCCTCATTTGTTCCTAACACACCATAACAAGGTGGTGTTTGCTGTACATCTTGCACTGGTCTATGGTGCTATCTTTATGCATGCGGTCTGTGCCTCTGGCATCTGGAGGTATGCTCTTCCAGGTGAGCGTTACTAGTGATTTCTGGTGGAGTTCTTGTCCACAACAGAGTGGTGCTCTGAGGACCTGAGCGCTGTGATTTCTCAGACTGCGCGTCGGTGCACTTTGGCTCAGGTTCGCGCCCTGGATGGAAGCTCTGGGGCTTTGTACACCGGCCGTTGCTGTTCTGCCCGTCACCGGCTGTGCATCCGTCTCACACTTCGACACAGCGCGGCCACGCTGTTCCCACAAGAACTGGGTTATGTTAATGTCTAACAGTGGTGCTCAGGCAGAGGTGTGAAAGCGTTTCAGCCTATTGGATCAAGACCAAAAAAAAAAAAAAAAAGTTTATATTTTCCCCTTCCAATCATGTATTCGTGAGAGACAGAGTGGTGCTCTATAGCCGAGAAGTTATTCTGTGTGAATTCTGCACTCTTTTGTCCCTGTGTAAGATACAGTCGCACCTCAGTGTTACAGCTTAGCAGGGCTTTTTTCTTCGGAGTTCAGAAGTGTGCAAAGTGTGACTTTCCCTCTTCTCCAGCGCCACTTCCAGCAGGAGTGTGAGGAAGCTACTTTGTTGTAACAGTTAACTTTGAAATGGTCATTCAGGATGGTAACAAAGCTAATCTAACAGTCAAATTGTGCTGAGGTGTACCTTCCCCCTCCTCACTCTAGGCCCTTAGATTGGACATTCTTCACACATTTGGGTGACTCTGCTCTTGTTGCGTTCCAGGACCCAGGACCACTCCCCCCATCCCCTGTGCTGGGACAGAAGCCACTGCAGTTGCTGGAGATAAAAGCCAGAGGGCGCTTTGGCTGCGTGTGGAAAGCCCAACTGCTCAACGAATACGTGGCCGTCAAGATATTCCCCCTTCAGGTACGTTTCCCAGCCTTTTTCTACCTTCTGGAAATCCAACGCCGCACTCTTCCTGCACTATTCCCAAGCAGTGCTTATGGAGCCTCCCGGTCGTCTTTCATTACATGAAAAATGGAGATCGTCCCACAACAGTAACAACATAAATAGCATTTCAGTTGTTTTGAATTTCCGGCTCAATGTAGGTAACAGCTCTGTCAAATGAGGACAAACACGTTTTCCTCCGTGTGGCTTTTTAAATTTTTTCACCCTCTCTGCTTTTCATACGCTTTGTTACTCTTGCCTCCCACGCTGCATTTCTTAAATGGTGCCGCTGCCGCACTTGTACATCTTGCGTTTCTCCAGCATGCGTGCACCACTCATGCTGGACGCCTGCGAGGTTTTTTTTTTTTTTTTTTTGCTCACCCCGCTTGCGAAAGACAAGCATCAGCGCGTGCTGGTGTCGCCGCATCGACTGTGCTGTCCCGCCTCCTCCTTACGACAAAAATGTTTTGTCGTAGCGCGCTGTCTTTTGCGCTGTGACACGCCCGGCGGTGGCCAGGAACTGCCACCGCCTCCTGCTTTGCTCAGCGCTCCCTGCCTATCGGGCTGACGCATTAACAGTCGGCCGCCGCGTTACATCAGCCCGACGCCCGGTAACGTGTTATAAACTTCACAGTGTGCGCCGGGATCTGCATTTCCTGCTTGACTCGACGGTGATCCCGGTGTCGGCAGGGGGGAATGTAATTTTCCGGGGCTTAAGTGTTGGTTTGTGGTGCCCCGGGACCGCTTGGGTGCTTTCTTTGCCTCAGCGTGACGTGTGACGCCATCTTTTGCCACTTGCAGGATAAGCAGTCGTGGCAAAATGAGTACGAGATTTACAGCCTGGGGGGTATGAAACACGACAACCTGCTGCAGTTCATAGGGGCCGAGAAGAGAGGCACGAACATGGACGTGGAGCTCTGGCTCATCACCGCCTACCACGAGAAGGTGAGCGTGCTGCTGCTACCACCTCACCAGCACCCCCTGCAGGAGCGCCATGCAATGCCTGAGCCCACAGCATTTTGGGATGAACCACAAGATTTACCTGGTCATGCACAGTGTGTTATTAACAACGATTGGTTTGCC
The DNA here is from genome assembly GCA_025773905.1 of Chitala chitala. Lineage (NCBI taxonomy): Eukaryota > Metazoa > Chordata > Actinopteri > Osteoglossiformes > Notopteridae > Chitala > Chitala chitala. The sequence goes on from JABJVR010000080.1 coordinate 423,326, forward strand.
AAAAGAAATCCCCCATCAGGAGAACGTAGCCGTTGCTATTGTTATATAATAGCAGCTTTTAACAGAAGGTATCAAGAATGATTGTACCGTGTGCTGATGAATAGTACTGTACCTAATTAAGTGTGTTTGGCTTTATGTAAGAGTGTGGAGTGTGTATCTCTCTGCATTTATTATGTTGCACAGAAAAAGCTTTTTGTTCCCTGGGAGCTAAACCCATCAGAGGCAGCTGAATGCTAGCACTGCCCTCCAGTGGTTGCAATAAGAAGCTACAATTTTGCATTCTGCTACTGAGCTTTCTTGCTATTTAAAGATGGGTAAAATTAACATCTTTTTCTTCCTCAGGGTTCACTGACTGACTATTTAAAAGCCAATGTGGTGTCCTGGAATGAACTCTGCCACATTGCCCAAACCATGGCCAGGGGTCTGGCTTACCTTCATGAGGACAGGCCCAGCCTGAAGGATGGACACAAGCCTGCTATTGCACACAGGTGCGTACGTATTGGATAACCACACTCTTGCTCCTCCCCTGAAGCCCTCTCATTGGCTACTGCCAGCCATTCTCCCATCCCAGCATACCGCCTGATTCTTCCCATAGTAAACTGCATTATTAACCGCAGTCTCCAGGGGCAGGCATTTTTCCTAAGAGGTACAGGCAGCCCTCTTATCAGATAATGGAGCCTGATGCTGCTCTCCATTATGAATGATGAATTATGTCAACCTCCTGCCGTCTCTTGCCCAAGCCTGCCAATATAACCGACTCATACAAGCAGCTCAGGAATATTCAGATGGCTCTTGGCACCCCCCCCCCCCCAAACACCCTCCTCTGCTCTCCACCCCCAAACGACATCACTTCTTCCTCATAATTGTGCTTGTCTTGCCTTTTGCGAAAACAGGGACATCAAGAGTAAGAACGTGTTGCTGAAGAACAACCTGACCGCCTGCATTGCTGATTTTGGACTAGCGCTGAAGTTTGAGGCCGGGAAGTCGGCAGGTGACACGCACGGACAGGTGGGTGCCGCCCCTGTACTTGGGCCAGTAAGGGGTCCTCTACATTTTACTTGAGCAGAGATGAGTCATTATCGTCTAACTTATACATTGGTACCTCAGAAGTCTGAGGAACAGCTCTGATAAACACAGATTAGTAAAACACCCAGTGTGCTGTCAAGAGTATGTATGTGTGGGCTAAAGAGCGCCCTCTAGGCAGCAGATTAAACACTGCTGACATCATAGTCGTAGCCAACTGACTAGTAATAACTGCCTAAACACGTGACATGGTAAACAAACAATGGCGCTGTAATTATGAAAAAGCAATTAAAGGTGTCATAAAAATAATCTAACTAGGGGACAGAGATTCACACCTGCTCATTTCTTAACTGTGTGAATCCTTTGAGACTTAGGAGGGTCTTCCTGCTTCCTGCTGGCAAAACAGACCAAACTATGGTGCTGGGGATGCAGGAATCCAGTTACTACTTGCCAGCTGTAATGTAACAGGGGTGTTAACACGCAACCAGCCCCGCATCCAGCACCAGGGTGGGGGATGCTGTCTTCGGTGCAGATGAGCCAGTGGCATCAGTTTAAAAGCGTGTGTGCGTGTTCCAGGTGGGCACCCGCCGCTACATGGCCCCCGAGGTGCTTGAAGGCGCCATCAACTTCCAACGCGACGCTTTCCTGCGCATCGACATGTACGCCGTGGGTCTGGTGCTGTGGGAGCTCGCATCTCGCTGCACAGCTGCTGACGGTGAGAATCCCCCCCCTCAGCCGCGCCCTCTTGTCCTAAGCCCCACCCCCTGCTGCTCAAGGCACGGGGATGGGAGCAGTGATCGATGGCAGTGACGCGGAATCTGTACATCAGTACTGATGACTGCAGCTCTGAGGAACCAGACTGCTCGGCTTGCTGAATCTGATGCCCGGTCCCCGGCCGCTCCAGGCTCTGGGTCACACGGGTCGCGTGAGGAGAAAAACACCCCTTCATCAAACTGCAGGCGTGGTGCTGTGATGAGAACAGTGGTGACGCCGTTGTGTGTGCCCGAGTGTCCCTGACCGCATAAACAACGGATTCTGCATATTCACGTTTTTGTTGCTGTCTTTTTGCCTGTCTGTACTCAAATGCTAATGTTTATGTATTTGCCTCCCATCCCCCCCACCCGCCCGAACCACAGGCCCAGTGGACGAATACATGCTCCCCTTTGAGGAGGAGGTGGGCCAGCATCCCTCCCTGGAGGACATGCAGGAGGTTGTAGTGCATAAGAAGCTGCGGCCTGTGTTAAGGGAGTGCTGGCAGAAGCACGCGGTGAGCCCCCGACACACCAACTGACCTCCGATGACCTTGCTGTGGTCGTTCCTGCAGGCCTCGCGCTCGCTGTCTTTGTAAAGCAAGCGCTCGGTAACGATTGCCATGTTTGTGATTCAGGCTGGCTGCATTGGGTAGTATACTGATCTTCGTTTGCTTTTAAGATGCGTACAGCTATAGGCTGATTGCCTTCAGATCGTATAACCGCTTGTTTCACTCACCACTCTGCATTCTGTAATACAATCTCCAGATTTCCTTTATATTCACTCTGTGAACCACGATCTGAATGGCTTCATATTTGAGTGAAGATCCGAACCTTAACTGGTATTTTCCCTTATAGTCCTCAGTTTATGAACTAGTTTTAAGCCCTGGTAAAAGATCCTTGGAATTTTATTGTATTTCTATTATCTGGATCATATTCTGCTGAAAGGACAACCACAAAAAGAAGACATTCAAGAAACGTAAATGATACTGTATTTGTGGTTAGCATTATCTTTCAGTCTAGACAGTAGAGACAGTATTGGTCTTAGATCATTGCTGAGTGCAGTTGTTTTCCTTCTGTTTTAACTGCTCCTGGGTAATCACTGCACATTGGTGTCTATGTCGTTTCATTCACAGTACTAGGCTTCCAGTTTTCTCCTTCCACGTCTTTGTGGGAGAAGATCCAAGTCTGCCAAGCAGGAGATTCTAGCTTTGCGTGTCATATTGTATCACATACAGTTTGCGTTATTTTAGTACAAAACATTGATATATGAGTGCACTTGGCTTCATTTTCTGTTGGCCCCATTTATTGAGTGTGTTTTAGTTTAGTTTTAAGGTTTACTGTCAGCCTGTCTTGCTTAAGCTGTGAGGGGATGGTAGACTGTGACCTGCAGTTACAGCTGTGCTTGACTTGAGTTTCACCTTATTCCTGGCTTTACGACCTGCAGCAACATGATTTGACAAGACTAAATTTGTTGATTTTGCCACGTTAGCTAAAGCTTGAGTGAAAGATTGCACAACTTGGCCAGCGACATTTACAGTATGCAGTTAACCAGTTCTGTTTATTGAAGTGCTTACATATAATAATGCAATGAATCTAAGAAATTTAAAATGTAGGTAAATTGTAGCCTGTGTGCCGGTCAGAAGGCCTAACAGAAGTTGCCTCAAGCACACAGCAACACCTGAATGTGATTCTTAACACTAGGGTGTGAAATGTGAGTGTGGGCGGGGCTAAGGCGGGCCCAGCAGACTGGTACGTGATGGCTGTCCCCCTCTGTGTGCCCTCCTGCAGGGCCTGGTTATGCTCTGCGAGACCATCGAGGAGTGCTGGGACCACGAAGCCGAGGCGCGGCTGTCGGCTGGCTGCGTGGAGGAGCGTGTTGTCCAGATGCAACGCCAGACCAGCGTCGCCGCCACCGAGGAGATCGTCACCGTTGTCACCATGGTGACCAACGTTGACTTCCCACCCAAAGAGTCCAGTTTATGATGGGTGTGGCGAGTGGAAGAAAGAGGGCGGGGGGGATTGGGGAAGTAGGGTTTTTGGGTTTGTGATACGTGAGATGGGCAGAGGCCCACCAGGAGCACTTAAAGTGAACGGTAGACCCTCCGCGGGAGCGGCTGACTGTCGTGGCGCAGGGAGGGGTCGCACAGTTCTGTCAGTGCTGTTCAGATGGGCGTGGCTGTCGTTCGCAGCCCCCAGCCATGTTCAGACTGGATTCCACCCACTACACTTGCCTACATATGTGCCTGCGGATCTTGCTCACGTCGTTAGTCGAGGGACGAAAGACTCAATCAGAAAACGACACTCAAGGCGGAAGCTTTGTCTGATTTGCAAGAGGACACTGTCAGTGACGCTGAACTTTTTTGGCGGGAATTTCCTTTTGTATCAAAGACAAGAGAACTTAAAATGGACATCTGCTAATTTTTCTATAAAAATGAGAAAAATCAAGGAGAAAACCCCACACAGTTCATTTAATTTCAGTACAAGAAGGGCAGCCTCTTTTTAAATGCATCTGCGGTTTTTGTGTTTATATAAATGACTTGTAATGCCAATAAGAAACAGCTTCTGAATGTTTAGTGTACCGCTGCTGTACATATATCAACTTAAAAAAGCACGATAGTCGAGGCTATTTGTTGGAATTCGCTTCCAAATCCATTACATTAAATAACCGTAAACCTCCCACAACAAGGTATACCTCAACTCAACCTCTGATAAATAATGAAATACTCTGACACTAAAAACAATCTAAACTAAGTGGAGGACATCTGTTCGGTGTTGATGCCTTGCAACCACCAACCGATAATATCAACGGCGGTCAGACCAGATTATGCCAATATAAGAATGGCCATTCATAAACCAGTGTTTTTGCCTTTTTTAATTTATTTTGTTTAGTGCTCTGTGTATTATTGATGTTTTTGGCCTGGTGTTAATTTTCTACATTTACTTTTATTATTTGGAAATCAGCAATTAGGAGGAAAAAAAAAAACAAATTTAAAAATGAATTTCCCTGCTTAGGTTTGCTGTGTTTGTAAACTACTTAAAGAAATACGCATGCCTTTCCTTCAGTTTTTGTTTAAGGCCCTTCATGTAGCTGAGGCCTTGTTTTTGTCAAACGGGACTGTCTCCCCCACACCATGTCTCACCCGCTGTCCTCTGCATCTTTATAGTTTCTTTTTAAGGTCTGTTGATATTGCTCTATTTGACTGTATATGATACGCCTCAGGAAACGACTTCGTTTTTCTCTACCCTCTCTGTTTCGAGCCGCAAGTGACTTCTCTCACGCGTCCCGGTGCCATTGTTACGGTAAATCTTTGAGCATTAGTGGTAGATGTAGACCCAGAGTGATATGCAAAACATGAGAGCTCTCTTAGTTTTATACCAGATAAAGTCAGTTGACATGTATTGTGAAGTGCACATGAAAATATTTGTAGCCCCACATAAAAACACAAGTTACTCGGTATGGAAAACGTGAAGCATTGTTCCCCCCCCCCCATTTCTAGAAGCTGATTGACTCGTTTGTGTGGGAATCGATGACCCCCTGTAGCACCGTTACTGCTCCATCAATCTGCGTCCTTCTCGTGGACATTTTAAATACACTTCAGTCGTACTGCAGCAGCATTCAGGGATACAATACTATGCTTTACTAAGTTGATTATATGCAATCAGTACAGGTACAGCATCATACCGACTTGCCACGGGGGCATGCGCTACACACACACACGTGTTGTTTTAAAACCCAGTTAAGTTGGTGAGTGCAATCTTATTTATTTGCTGACTGTATATCTCCAGGCTTAAGTATTCATGCTAATGGCAGTGCCAACTTTACCCTACAACTATGTTCTTTTTTGCCTTTCTAAGCAAAGGCCAGGAGATTTTGTGCGTGGGGGCTCGCTTTTCCTTTTGCGTAGTAGCAGGGGCTCGTCCGAGAGGCTTTCGCACAGCAGATGGCTGGAGATGGCGACCGGCTCCGTAACTGTGAACACTTTCGCTCGATGGATCACAGGCGTTATTCTGCGCGCGGTGTTTTGCGTGCGGAAAGCCAAGAATCGGAAATGTGTCATGGGTCTCCAAGTGTCAAGAGGCAGACGGGCACGCGCGCGGTTTGTATTGCGTTTTATGGTGTTGCATTGCTACCCCTGTGGATAGAACAGTAATGATTTAGCCGTTTCCTGTTGCCCCTGACCAGAGAATTACTGATATTGCATGGGTGGGGATTGTCTCCCCTTTTTTTTGGATACTCGAGGTGGAACAGTTTGCAATTCATTCAATACTGCATAAATGCTTTGTCTCCAAGTTGTATTTGCAGTGTTACAGGTCAGGGTCTCTCTCTTTCTCTGACTCTCTCTTTCTCTCTGACTCTGACGCTCTCTCTCGCTCTCTCTCACATACTTTTCCTTAGTTGTTGCAAGCCAAACTTACCCACTGGCACCAGAGTTCATAGAAAATGCACATTATGTAAATATGATTGTTGTTTTTAGATTGTGAATATAGCATGAGGTTGCTTTTGTTGTTTTCTAAGATAACATCAAGCAAAAAAGTCCTTTATAAAGTGATTCCAGAAATAAGATTTTGTTTATTTTATATATCTATATTTTTAATTGTATTAATTTATGTCAAGACTCAAATCAAGTCACATTTTCTTTCTGTGACAAACGCTTTTTTTTTTTTTTTTTTTTTTCTTTTTCCTAGACTGGTCAGGCAAAACAGTGCAAATGTCACCCTGTATCTACACATTGTTTACCTCAGACATCCCTGCTAACGCATAACGTTATCACAACGTCGTTGGAACACTGACACGTAACGTTCAAGTGGCATTGAAAGAGTGTTACATGGGATATGACCAGCAGTATTTTCTATACAGTGGTTTCAGTTAAAAGTGACGCGCATTACCTCTATTACGCCAGAAAGCTAATACTGCTCAACCATGTTAGTTTGAACTCTATATCTGCCGATGTTTAGCGTGGCACAAACTACTACTGTCAAAGTGTACTTGCCATTTTTATTGTTTTGCAAGTATTTAACAGTTTAGGCAGCCTGGTTGGAAGTGATTGTTGAATATTGTACAGGTAAATTGTATGCTGTCCCCCTTACAATAAACTATAGTGACTGCTCTGCTCAGTTGTGTATACTCTCATCCTGGACGTTCTGAAATCTTGACGCAGGCACATTATTGTTATGCAGTACATTAGGACGTGGGTTCTCAGTCCTGTTCCTGGAGCACCCTGCTGTTTGCTGGTTTTTGTTTCAGCTCAACTATTATACAGGCTTCTTTGACTTCCAAATTAAAATTCCATGAAATCGCCTACCTTGTTTAATTTATTTTGGCTGTTGGAGGCGTGTTTTTGGTAATAGTAGTAGTAATACTCTTGGTATTAATATACTATCTTTTACTGCTAATAATAATAGTAACAATAACAGTACATTGAATAGTTGATGTAACCCAATTCAATATACTTACATTTGATACACTAACACCATTTGCATCTTGAAAATGATTAGCCTATAACAGCCCAGTGAAAGCTCTTTGAAAAGGTAGAACAGAACAAAAACTGGCACATGCCATCAGGACCACACAGGACTAGGACTGGGAACTGGTTTAACAGCGTGTGCTGTTGTTGTGCTCAGTGTACACCAGGGTTACACAGCTCCTGTCCTCAAGGGCCATGCAGTGTAAGAGGTTTTTATCATCAGTCCCAGCTTGTGATTTGTGGCTGAAGTAGCTCCACAAAAGGCCGCTTCTTTGGCTGTACGAGGCGCAGAGCTTGTGTTAAAGTGTTTCTTCAAACAAGTGTCAGAGCCCGGGTTTCGAGGAGCCCCGTTGTTGGCTTATGCTCGCTTGTTGCACATTCGTATGGTTATCGATACTCATTTTTCAGCTTGTGTGCATTACTTTTCAAGATGGTACATTTGCTGATTGGTGCATTATGATGTGACTATGCTGTTTTTTTTATTTTGACCTTCATGCTTTATTGGTTTGCCATTTTAAAAAATATATGTATATATTAAATGGTTAAATATAACTATAGAATGAATATTAAAATTAGTTATTAGTACTCCAAAGCCACAAAAGCATAGCACATTGTTTATGAATATTGAGCATGCCCCCCCCCTTATTTTCAAAATTGTTTTGAAATATTTATCGTTTAGTGGTAGACAAAGCAGTGATTGAACTTAGTTCCTCGACACTATGCACACCTTCCTGAAATAAGGTATGATTAACTCTCCAAGCTCAGCACCCAAGTCCCCAGGAGCAGAAACATGTGCAATTGTTGCCTTGACTCCAGAGTCGTCATCAGAGTAGATTCTGTAGCAACCCCAGTCTGACCAAACGTGTAATTCTGGTGCTCTGAAAATGCTACACTTACTAATATTTTGCAGCTCTCAAACCCAATTCGCGCTGGGGTGTGTGTGCAAAAGGCATTTTCTCCAACCACCCATTTCATTTAGCTTTGACTGTAGCAATAAATTTTGTATTTTTACAAGTTAGGAAGTGCATAACTTGAATTGCAGCGCTTTGGTTCCTGTGCCCAACAAATATGGCTTTTTCTAGTAATGGTGTAGACCTAAAAATGAATACTAATTTGGACCAATAAGGCCATAACATTGTGTTGGATTTTTAAAAAGGCAGCAAACACATGACCCCCTGTGGATTGGCTTTGAGACCCATGCTATAGCCTAGGGTTTTATAGTGGTAGTTCAGTTTTTCCATTTACTAAGCTTAAATTAGTTGTTCATTGAAGTCTGTGATTAACAAATATGGACATATCTGAATTCTTTGTAAATGATTTTGTTGGAAGTGTGTTATGATAAAAAAAAAGTAAATATGTGGCTGTTACAAATGAGTGAAGTGTTACTTGAGCATTTTATTAGCACGGTAACTACCTACCTATTCACTTATAATAGTAATTGACTGACATTATGTACTAGCGTGCTAGCTTGTTGATTGGGGGGGGGGGGGGGGGGGGGGGGGGGGGGGGGGGGGGGGGTGGGGGTGGTGGGGGGGGTGGGGGGGGTGGA
>JABJVR010000080.1:443132-475116 GCA_025773905.1 Chitala chitala
TTACTGCCTCGTCCAGCACTGGGCCCCTGTGTGAGGACAGCCTTGTTACTGCCTCGTCCAGCACTGGGCCCCTGTGTGAGGACAGCCTTGTTACTGCCTCGTCCAGCACTGGGCCCCTGTGTCTAACCGAGTGTCCTGTACCAATTGGTGCAATACCAATATGTGTACCTTCCCTGATGCTTATGTGTTTTCTATTTATTGTTCATCGTTCTCTTGCCTCAATTGTTTCTTTGTGATAATTGACAGTTTTTCCTCCACGTCCAAAACATGTTAGCCTTCATCTGTTTGAACACATTAAGTAAAAAAAGTTAAAGGATTCCCAACAAAGTAATTAAACATGTTTTGGTCCTAGGTTAATGAGCACAAGCTTTTGATGCCCATACACATATCAGAATGTGCTCATCTTGGTGTTTAGTGAATGACAATCTGGGTTCTGCTTTCCATCACTACCGTCTGTTTTATTTCTCCCCCTTATGTGTGGAAGAGAGAATTTTAATTAACGGGGATGTAGAACTATTTAACAAGTCTGTGTAGCTGAATATATGGGTTTCAAGACCCTTTGTGAAGAAAACTCCTAAATTTTGTCTAAAAATGAAATTCCTCCAGTTGTGCCTTCTTGTTGTAAGATGTCAATATACCATATACAAATAAGCTGTAAAAATGCATAGTGAAATTCAGAGAGGTGTACAGTGTAGTGCACAACCCATGTACGCAGACAGGGCTAGTCTATTGGTTGCATGTACTGTATGCAAGCAGGTATCAGGTTGGCATCTGAATTCCATCAATGGTTTTACAGGTTGTACTTGTGTTGCTTATCCTGCATTCTGGTCCAGCACAAACTTTACTTTTGTCATAGCTGGGCTTGGGTTGGCAGTGCACAGATCCATGAAAACTCTTACCTTGAGAGCTCTGTCAATAGTTTACATCTGGAATACAGAGTGGTTGGATTGCCTTCAAAACAAAGTGCCTCAGACAAACAACAAAAGGCTGCAAGACCGCGTCAGCTGGTCAGCAGGAGGCATGCGGCGGACCTGAGGTAACTTGGATCGTTCTTCAGGTAAACGCGTGTACCCACCGGCCTCCTGGCATCCCTGGCAGCTGCATCTCTGTCATGACATTGCGTGTTCATCTGGCGGGCATCTGACTGGCGATTTGCAGCTTTACTCCTCTCGTGCCTCCATACAGTCTAAGTGTTACGTAGCTGTCCAGTTTAAGCGTCTCGTTCAGGGGCGAAATGGGTGCTTTTGGCCAAGTTTTAGCTTCCTTGCTGACTTGCCGCCTGCCACACGTTCCGTCACACCCGTCCCTCTCACCCCTTGCTGCGCTGTCACACTTGGTGGCCAATTATAAACTTTGCAGCAGGAGGTTATGACGGGGGGCTTTCGAGTGCGCGTTCTCCCTGATAAAAAGGGACAGTTTGGCAGGCCTGATGGTCTGTTTGAGGTTTACATCAGTGCCTGAATCAACCCTGTTAAATGGGCACAGCTGCCGGGGCCTGGTCTTGTTCCGCCCGTCCTCTGCCAGTGATGTGACGGCCTTTGCGGCACTCTTAGGGAATCTTTTCTCCTGCCACCAGCCTGGCCTCATCTTCCTGGGCAGACTACTAATGTGGCCGCCTTTTGTTTGTTGGCTGAATTAACCTGGCATGATCCAGCAATCTAATTAGATGTTATAATGTGGCTTTATGGGTAAGAGGCACCGTTGTGAGGCTCAGGGAGGAGAGAGGTTAGCCTCTCAAGGCTTGTGTGTGCGGAGCGATGGGAGTGTTTGCCCGGTGGACAGAGGGGCGGCTCTGGTCCAGTGACAGACTGTGCACATTCCAGTGTGGATTAGCAGACGCTTGCCAAATTGTAGACTTCACACTGCTTTCCACTCGAGATGGAGCTGGACAGTAAGACTAGTGCTGCTCTTCAAAACTTATGTGAAAATATGCACAGTGACTCAGCACTGTCCTTACATTCATCTACTCTGTCTGGAGGATTCAAGTTTTGCTCTAAACCAGTGCCCTCCTCTTTGCTATAGTAACTAAAACTATAAAAACTAAAATGTTTTTTTGTGGGGCTGTCTTCTGGCTGTAGTGCTCCTGCGTTTTTTGTTTGTCGTTGCAGTTGACGCCATAAACGTCTTTGGATATTTTTAGACAGTTGAAGTAAATGCCTCAGATTGCGTTTCCAGAGCATGTTATGTTAAATTCTGTCAACATCGGGTCTGTCTTATGTTCTTATGGTTTCATCATATCGACACTATGCATGGTGCCAGTGAAAATTGCCGACCTTGTTACTGTGATTTTTTTTTTTTTTTCTCTCTCTCAATCATGAAAGTTAAAGGCTGGCAGTGCAAAGCACTATGGGAGGTGAAGTGAAGGACTTCGATTTTATGATATTGTCATGAGTGTGCTGTGATGGATGCTGCATATGCTATGCTACAAATACACACTGGAAAATGTGCAACACAGTGGTAAAGCTGCCTGGCCTATAACTGAATGTTGTCATAAAAAGTATTTGGATAAACATACAGCCCAAACACACAAAGCTATCATGATCTCCTTGTGATTATGTGTAGATTACATATCAAAACTGTTTATTGGTTGGGGGCCGGGGTAATTAAATTTGAGGCATTTAATAGCCAACGAATATATTGGTCCTGTGAATGATCTGTTTGGCAGAGAAACTGCTTATCATGAAATGTGATACTTTATATATAAACGCCATAGCAAATAAACAGCGATTCGTAGATATTTGCTTGCTGGGGCCACATCTATAGATGCACATTAAATGGTGGATGACAGTGGAGGTGGTGTGACTGTACATGGAAGCAGCTGTTAAACGTTCAGTGCTGCTTCTCTTGTTTGGTACAAAGCACTAACCGTGCTGTTACCAGAGCAGCACTGCCTTTCTCTCAGTTCATGGGTTCATAATGCCCCATGAAAATCCAGCCTGAGTTTTATGTTTGCATTATTTACTGCCTGTCACGCATATGGAGTTGAAATGGCATGCTGTCTGTCCTTGCAAATCATTCTGGCTTTTATTCAATTCACATTCGGACAGAGATTCATTTGAAAGAGATCAATTATTTATAAATTGTAGTCATTTGACATCACCTTAGACTGCTACAGAGGGAGGATTACAAAGATTCTAATTTTTCTTGTAAGACTGTTTTAACTGTAACCTTTTTAATGCATAGTACCTCTGAAATTTTTTACCATTTTTGTCTCTGACCCTTTTTATTACAATATTATTCATCCGTTGTACTTCTGTTTAAAATCCAGAGCCTGTTATAATAATGAGTTTACAGGTTATTTTCTTTCCTTTGAGGGAGATTTCATTCAGAATTCATTTAACATCATTGACCCGCGAGCGCTAACATGTAAACTGTGAGATTTGTTTCACATTTGCTTTCATGATGAATTTTTTTAATCATAAAGTTTCAGGCAATTTCAGTCTGAAATAAGGATGTCATCAATTAATCGAGCAACAAATTGTTTGACCACTGCTATTGGTTAAAAATTAAAGCAGGTATTCTTCAGTGTTGGTCTTTCACTAAAGATACAGCTTTAAGCACTGAGCCCTGAAAGTGAAGATATTAATTTGTCTGAACAATTATTTTTTTGTCTAATTTGGCAAATGTTAAAAGTAGCATAACCTAAATTTTTGCTTGTTGCACTTGTTGCAAGAGATTAATAAAAATCTTCTGGGAAATAAAGTATCTTTTGCTTTTTGACCATTTTTTATAGAGTCTTGTGATTATAGGCTCGCTGGTAAACTGGTTAATCATCAGTCAATTATAATCGTTTCTTGGTCAAAATTCTAAATCATGAAAATTGGCATCGCTACATCGAAATTTATCAGACACTGTTTTTTCTGTCCAGTATTAAACACAATTTCTGCTACTGTACATGTTTAATGCCCCCCCCCCCATAGACACCTGGTTGTCTTGGTATCAGGGCTTGTCTGGAAGTACATTGTAATCTACTTCAGTAATGCCATACAATGGAGCTGGCAAACATCAAACAACTGACAAGCCCCTGGAGGGGCATGGTCAGCACGTGGGCCCACTTTGCCAACTTTGCTATTTTAATGGTCAAGAAACTATTTTATTTTTGTAAGTGTGAGATTTTGTGACTTACTCTACACAGTACTGTTGCCCTTCCACATTAACAAATTTGACGTTTGTGCTTTCGGTTGTTCAGGAGTTGGCTGTGAACACTTAGGAATATTATTTGGAGCTGGAGAGAAGATCGCAGAAACTTACAGATGACGTGTAAGCCAAAAATATATAAACAATACTGAAAATGATTTGTGTTACATAAAATCGTATGAGTTAGTGCTGATTAATATTTTTCGGTGTAAGTGCATACTGTGTCTTTCCGTCCCTAACCCTTGTGAATGTGAAGTGCCGAATATATATGATGGGCAAGTATGGATTGAGGTGCTTCACTATCGTGGGTTATTGGTCGTTAGAGCCAGGTCATAAGTCGATTTTAGCAATGTATCAAGTTTTTGGTTTACAACGATAAGTAAAAATGAAAATCTTGATTTAATTTAACCTGTGTAATTGCACCTGGTAGGACAAGCTGTCAAACCGACCTTGCGTTAAACACAATCACACAGAATTTTAGCAACACGCACTTCAATAATTAACAAGCTTCGTCTTACAAAACTCCTTAATAAAAACTGTCTCATTCACTTGGAAGTGGTTCGGTTATAACAGTCATATGCTAGTCGTGGAAATGTCTGAAGACGTGTCAGTCTGCAGCTTGTGTGTTTGACACTGGTTGCTGTGGTGCCGTGTGAATCCCTCTCTGCTCTCGCCTTGTGTGTTACAGCATGTCTTTTACTCCCATTAACCAGTCTAGTCCAAGTGCTGAACTGTAGCTTTGTTTCCGCTTGTCTTTATATTGTTCTGTGGATTCCAGCAGCTCGCAGCCCGTGCTTTTTCCCCTCCTCCTTGTTACGAAGACTGTTTCTGTGTGTTTTCAGGGAGGTGCAAATGCTTGTGATGGCACTTTTAAGGGGAGCAAGACCATGCTCTGCACGTTATCTGTACCGAACTATAAATGGTAATTTATGAATCTGCTTTCGTTTGACTGCAGACCTGAGATCTCGGCTCCCTTGGAATGACGGACTGCGCATGTCCCGTGATCAACACTAGGAATCGTTCTCTAAACTGTGCTCAGCTTCTCTCCTCATCCAGCCCCCTTCTTCTACTTTGATCCCCAGCCCCTGAGTCTGCCTTTGATTTTTCTGCAACCCCCCAATCTTTTTCCATCTCTGCCATTTCTTGCTGTAAAGACAACCGTCTGGAGTTGTTTGGGGGCGGGGGGCTCTGTCTGAGTCTGATCAGAAGTGGCTTCCTTGTTGGGGGAGGCAGGGTGTAATGTGAAGAACCAGGCTCCTGTCTGCACTTCCATGATGGACAGCAGACTTGTTGACATTTTTAATTTCCAAAGGATAACAAATCTGAAGCAGCACTTTCTGGCTGCAAATAACCAACAGGAAAAGCCTGTAAATCTTATCAGTTAGACATGACTGCTGTATATCCGCCTGTTTCCAATCAGTCAAGGGAAAGTTGGTTAATTAGACCTCAGAACCCCAGATTCACAACTTGGACACTATGTCTTGACTGGGGCTGGTGTTCACATGAAAGTACTTGCTTTGCTCTAAGAGTCGGTCCTCAGCTCTGCAGGTGACAACTTGTGCTTCAGGGATGAGATGCCTCTTGTTGCTTCACTGCTCATAATGGGGGAGTTCTGAGCTGAGATTGTTCAGCTGACCTTAGCCCAAACCCAAAAGAATGCACAGCGTAGGTGTAGCTACCACTTCACACTAAGTAGGCTTGGTTATATCAGTAATGTGGAAATAAGAATTCTGAATTTCATTCTGAATTATTTTTATTGTTCCTGTCTCCATCTGTAAAGTCCAACAAAGCATTAAAGAAAAATAAACCAAATAGTATGCAACATTGTCATAAACAAGCAAGATGCACAAAAAGCAAAACAAAGTGCTTAGTTGGAACTATTTAGGCATGTTAATTTTGGAGATGTGGCGATGGGCAGTAGATCAGATGTTGAAAGACAGTCTGCAGTGTAGGTCAGTTCAGGGGGAGTACTGTGCTGACCACAGAGCGTGTGTGAATGTGTGCACACGCGTGCGCGAGGCCTTCAGAGGCCGGCACAACTGAATTAGCACACACATCCGGTTCTGTGTTGTCTGTAAGCTGCCTGCTGGACGTTTGTCAGCCAGAGAAGGCCTAAACAGGAAATAGTGTGGACTTCAGAATGCTTTTCTCTTAATAGTAAAAAATGTCAGGCAAGAAATGAATGGTGTGATCTTGCATGAGAGATGAAATATTTGCAGGGTTCATTGTTTAAAGGACACATACGTGCACATCTTAGTTTTTCTTTATCGGCTAAATTTCAAATGGGAATACTCTGTTTTCCTGGGATCTTTCCAAACTATGAAGTAGCTATCCCCAGGGAAGGGATGTATTTCTGCTTTGTTTAGTTGTCTTTGACAAGGCAATGTTCAGCGATTCTGTGTAATTAATAGCAATTGCTATCCTGATATCAACAATTCTACAGAAAATCTCATAGTGACTGAAATTCAAATCTTTGGATCCATAGAAAACAGCACTGGAGAGCGTGATACTAAATGAGTCTGGTTTACTGTGTATATGGAAATGGCACAGAGCAAACTCCCATGCGGGATGTAGAGGTATTGTGAGCAAATTAGCTAAATCTGTCCAGGGGCGCAATCAACCCAATTTACAGTGTAATTGGTGATACATGAGATAATATCTTGTAAGTGGTGCCAGCACTGTAGAAAAAAATTGCCATTTGTGATTCCTGGAAGACAAAAGTGAGGATTGAAGTATAAAATAAAATTAGAAATATACAATTATAGAAAATGTAGAAGTTCCACAGGAAATGCGTGCTTTGTCTCAAGCATTGTATGACCTACATAAAAGTGATGGCCACAGTGGAATACACAGCCCACCATTCCGCCTCTAGCTGTACCGTTGCTGATGTTACCTTCATACCAGGAGGGCTTTAATCATGGAACATTCAGTTTTACAAACATAAATGCATGCATACTCTCACAGTCATGCACGTGTGCGCACACACATATTTGGTTAATTCACAATCACAGAGCACCTGCAAATTCAACCAGGCAAAACAGGTGTGTGTCATGCCTGAAGAAACTGTAGGATCAGTTTGAGTTTATACATAAACGTGTGTGTAATATGTGCTAATCTTAATGTGTGTGTGTGTGTGTGTGTGTGTGTATATCACATCTATAATTTTTTTTTTTTTTTTTACATTTTTAAAAAATAAGCATCCTCTCTCTAGTATGAATAATTTAGCTGCTGTACTTCACTGGTGTAAGTATGGAAGTATGATAACAGTTTTGTTTTCATCTTTTTTCATTTTTATATACAGAATTATGTAAAAAGGTAGTAAAACTGATGTAAAAAAATATTTTATTGACCTTTGAACCTATTAGTGAAACATTGTTACCTGAACTTGGAGCTTAAATTGTGTGTTTAGAGTACTACTACTTAGCAACAGCACTGCAGTTTTTAACGTTGTTAAACACGTAGCTGAGTTTAGCAACCTGCACCATGTTAGAATGTGTATAATACAATACCATAATTTCTCACTGTTGCTAGACTGATACCTGGCCACAAGTGTGGTGCTCTGTGTAAATGCTGTGAGTGCACACACAGCTCTGTTTTCTGAAGTGGCAGCTCTGAGCATCTCCCTGTGGTACTGAGGCCACGCCCACACGGCTCTGTGATCCAGCCGGGCCATTTGTGACCACGAGCGCACGTGCCGCCAGTGTCTCCTGTGAATGCCGTAGGGAAATGTGCATGCTGTGTCTCTTACCGTCCCCAGACGGGTCCTCCCTGAGCTGACGCTGATGTCACTTTGGGCAGTGTAACAGAGGCCCTTGTCACCACTGCAATGCCACTGCCTGATTTGTTTCGCTCCTGTCTGCTTTATTCCTGCGGCAAAGCGCCTCGTCTTCTCTCTTGGTCTGCGATGAGATCACATGTGCTTAGGCGATCATGCCTTTGCATTTTTATTGGCTTTCAGTCAGCACAGGGGCCCAGTGGACATCTAGAAATCATCAATATTAGGTCTCTTGTGCCCACTTAAATTTTTTATTTTTCCAGTCCTGTCAGTCACATGTTCAGCATATTGTGTCTCTCGAGAGACCCCAAAACGTTTTTAGCATAAAAAATGTGGCTTTTTCTGAGCCTTGTGTTAAAACACGCACTGAGATTTGGCCTCACGGAGAAGTATTGCTTAACACGTTGTCTGATGAAAAATTATTCTTCTAACTGTAGAATAAAATGCCAAGAATCATAATTGTTGTCAGCTCTTTACAAGACTTACTCTGCTGCTCTTCTGTAAAATTTATTGTGCTGTGTAGGCTTGACTTTATCGTTCTTTTGCTGGGTAAACTTCTTGTAGAATTTTATTCTGAAATCCCAACAGAATGTTTAGCCTGCTGTATAATAAACATGGCTCTGCTGAGTGTATTAGTAGTTCTTTGGTCTTGAGGTAGTCTTAGGACCTCTTCTGTTACCCATTTCTGTAGATCTGGTGGTGAGAAATGAATATGTTTGTGTGTCCAGAGGCATTTGATTGGCAGAGAATGTAGGCAGTCACGTGATTGTGTACACGTGTCTACAGAATGACTGTAATAGGTGAGACCCGGGGAATATTATTCTGTGGTCTTGCTGCATTTATGGAATATTAATAGAAGGCAAAATGACGCAAAAAAAGTTGGCCTCGTTTGACAGAGTAGCTCTATTTGGACAGCAATGTTGTACTTATTTTTAAGAATAGGGGGCAGTTTATTCAGGTTGTTTTCTGTTTGTATGGAGAAACGGTTTGAATCTGGAGGCGTGATCACATTTCTGTACCTTTCAGCAGGTGGGAGGAGGGAGAAAACTGTTTGTCCAGGAAGACTGAGATCCTTCAGGCAGTGTAAGGTGTAAATGTACTCTACCAGGGTTGACTGCGTCAATGCAGAGTTATGGTGGTAAAAAATATACTGTATAGTATTGTAGTCTCTGGAGTTGATAGAATGAGGTTTACATTCATGTAATTTTCCTTAATATTGTGTAACGAGTTGGTCTTCATGGAAAAATTAGATGCAAGACTTTACTTTTTTTGTTCTGAGTAAGAAGGTATGTTATTCATTCCAGGGCTGAGTGGTTCATTTTATAATCAGTTAAATTATTTACCATTAATTCTTGGTTACTGTGTGAAGTATTTTCTTTTGTGATTGTCTTTAACTGATTCTATGTGTGAAATATTTCTCAAGTTTCTTACCCTTTTTTTTTTTTTTTTTTTTTTTTTTTGTCCACATCCAGGTAGGAAATCATGAGAAGACCACATTGGAAGTTGCTGTCCTTGCTGGGGAGTTAGATCTGTACAAATCCAAGGCAATGTGGGGAAAGCAGGCCTGGACTCCCTTTGTTAGAGATGAGAGCTCCTAAAGTCCGTTCACAGCAGCCGCACGGCCTCTACAGAAGCACCCTGCTGTAAGATTCACTACAAACCTTTCCTTTCATAGGTGACGACCTTTGCACCAAACCATGCATGTTCAGGAATGAGTCGTCCCTGATCTCCTCTGTGTAGGCCTTCACCCTCTGCCTTGCCCCCGACTGACAGAGCGAGCGCTCACGTTGACCAGCCCCACCGCGGGAAGCCATGTTGCCGTGTAGAAAGGCTGCGATGAAGGGCCAGAGAGACATGTGCGCGCAGTTCTGAGCGCGACGCCGTACCCCAAGGCCAGGATGACATTCATTCTGTGGACACTGGTGGACGTATGATATCTCGCGAGGTGTCGTGAACCGGACGACCGTGTGCAGAACCTGAACCATGAATGGAGGAAGAGAATGTGAGGGAGGGGCAAGGGAGGGCCAGCCACCCACTGCCCAGGTTCCCATTGGCTGGCGACGGGAGGCGGACACCAGCAGAGTAGTCTATATAAGGTGAGTTTGTTTCAAATATGCCATATGTATGTACAAGTGTGTATGTATGTATTTAAAAAAAAGTTTTGGTAAATCTGAAAGCAACATTTTATAACAGTGCTTTCTGTGCTTGAGTTAAACACATAGGGGTCTACACCAGCATGTGTTCCTTCAGTGAATGCAATAAAAATAGCAGCATAAATATGGGGTCCCTGACCAATTTTGACTCAGGCTAAAGAAGCTACTAGTGAAATGTTCCTATCAAGAATAAGAAGTCCATTTGACATGGTTCAACTTTCAGACGGTTCCACCTGGATGACTGAGAATCTTCATCGACTCAGTGAATGCAATGTTTGTAACAGTACTTGTTTAAATCAGTTTAGCTTTCATTTGAGTAACTCCAGAAGATAAGCCTGATGGAGCCATGATTTTGTAGGGCTACCTTGGTTTACATAGTGTCAGTAACCGTCACAGCCACTTAGCTCAAAGCTTCTAGCAAAGCCTTTGCTTAGTCATGTTGACAAAGGCATGTCATCAGCTTGTGAAGTCAGTAAAGAGCATCCAGTCTTGTGGTGTTGACTGCGTTCCTCGTGGTTAGGGCTAGGTACCAAACTTTTATATCTTTATATAACCAATTGAAATGCTTAGATAGTACTGAGTATCGAAAAACACCTAAATTCCAATGCCTAAGGAGTAAATGTCATCAGTGTCGTTGAGCTAATAAGCATGCAGTACACTTATTGAGAAATGCAACAGCATGCTTGTTGTAACCTGGCTTTTGGTGAACACTGCAGTTATTGAGAAAAGAATCTTATTCCTCTTTAAATATTTATTAATCATCAGTTTTGTTCAGACTGAGAAGCAGAAAAATGTCCTTTTTTTTTGTCTGATTCGTTGTCTGATTAGGCTTGTCCTGTTGATAAGACTGAGGTTTGTATGAGGAAGGGAGTGGAGAATTGTTGGAAGGGGGAGAGGAGGATTTGGGAGAAACTATGGCTACCTGCTGTAGATGGTAGTGCTGAGGTATGTGTTTTACAGTCAGTTTTTATTGTGCCGTTTATCGTAAATTGGAGATGTGCTGTTTGTAGTTTAATGTACTTGTAGGTGTTATATTAAAACAACATAGGAGATGTAAATATTGCCACTAGTGCGAATCAATGGGTAGAACATTAGGCAGGGATGCTGAAGTCTCCGGTTTGAATCCCAGTCCAGGCACCAGGTGCGGCCTTGAGCAGGACACTCCTCGTGTGGCTGCCCACTGCTCCCCCAGGGGGACGGGTTAAACGCAGAGAATCAGTATCGCTGTAACGTGTGTGAAATGTTGTAAGTTTCGTAATGAATATATGTTTTTGTTTTGTATGACAAAATCTTGAATAAAGTATCTGGTTCTTATCAGTTGTCCCGTTCTGTCTTTATTACACAGAAGATAACACAACTGGCACGCCATGTCCTTTGCATTCCTGTCTTGTGGTGTTATCTTTGGACAAGGTTTCAGTATTTGTGGATATGTTGTGGAGCAGAGATGCAGAATGCTCAACCTCTGCTTTGTAAATGATATTCTTGTTTTACACAGAATTCTCAAAGTAGACCTTTTATACACACGCTGAACTGTCTGCAAATATTTCTTATATTGAAATTACAATTTTTTTCATTAATCAGTAAATATTACAAAAAATGCGCATGATTGTGATGCGTTTCTGCAGGTGAGGGCAGGACTAAAGAGCTAAAGTGCAGGTTTGCTTTAGCAGTAATGTGGCCACTTTTGTGCAAGTGAAGGCAGAAGGATGGAGTTTTGCAGTGACAGATGGAAGTGTGGGTAGACCGTGAGATTAAATTGGCAAATTTAATGTGGGTTCTGGTGGGAGCGGGTTTGAATCTTGTGGGTGTGGGCTTAAAAACCCAGGCCCGCTTTGGCCTCTATTTTACACTAAGGAACAAAGCGGTTAGAGATGATGAACTTCCCCCTGTTCCTCTCCCTTCCTCAGTCCCAGTGGCACTGTGCTAACCTGCCTGGAGCAGGTAAAGACATACCTGCTGACTGATGGCACCTGCAAGTGTGGCCTGGAATGTCCCCTCATCTTGTCGAAGGTGAGTGTGTAAGAGTACGTGACCAACAGTGCGTTAATCTGTGTCACTGTCGTTACACACCTTGCATTACTGTCTGTTTAAAAAGCTGTTTCAGTTCTCTCTCAGGTAAACCTTAAAATGCTTAGTTCAGTTATAGAATTGAAGTAGTTTTGAACAAACGTTATGTGTCTAGAGAATAAATAAATGAAAGTATGATCGGTTATCTTGTTGGCTGTGACACTTTCATGTGTTGGAGAGCAACAGATTTCATGAAAAGTTTAGTTTTTTGTTGGTTTGTGTCTGTGTCTCACACACTCACACACACAATTTCCATTCCCTGCAGCCATTTTATCGGTTATATTCTCCAAGAAGGCGTGTTTACCGTCTTTGCCTTCATTTCACCCAGTGATGCAACCGCTGGATCAGAGAAAGTCGTGAAATGCGAGTGGGTGAGCGGCATGTGAGCAAGCAGCGTGCGCCAACTGAGCGAGATCATGCTCTTCTGTTAGGTGTTCAACTTTGACCCTGGTGCGGCCGTCAGACAGAGGACGGCAGAGGACGCCAAGGCCGATGAGGACGTCACCAAGCTCTGCATACACAAGAGGAAGATCATCGCCGTGGCTGCTCTGCACAAGAGTATGGAATCCTCACATCCCTCTCATGTTCTGAGCAGTCCAGGGGGTGGCACAAGTATGTACAGTAGGGCTAGCGTAGGTGGGGGCGGGGCCTCTGTATTCAGCATGTACGGTCGCATGAATGGACCTTACTACCGCTTAGCTTTTTAGTTTTTGAAAGTTCATTTATTATTATTATTATTATTATTATTATTATTATCATTAGCACCATACTTGTAAGAAATTCAGGGATTTAATGTTAACAAATTAAAAAATATGTACTTGAATTCATGGAGTGAAGCCATGAATTTACTGCCTAGTATCAGCAGAAGCCCCATAGCTGATCTTTCCCTGCAAACTACCAATTTTGGGCAGGTTTTATCTATCTGCCAATACCTTTCTGATATTGTGTATTCTATTTATGGCAGTTTTTCCTCAATATGATGTTTTTCAGGGAAAACATACACGAGCCATCCCTTGATGTATATGTATTTTTCTGATGGTGTAGTTGTTTAATTTGTCTAATACTTTGGATAATTAATAGGCTTTAAATAAAGCTCAGTGTACCTTTTGTCCAACATTCATTTGGTTTTAATTTGTTTTAAAAAATTAATTTAATTTAAGAATATCCTCGGTGGTATTATTTCAGGAGGGAAAATTTTCAGGAATAAAATTTGTAAAACATTAAATGAAAAATGAGAATTTGTCCCAGGTCACAAATTTTCTGTGGAAAAAAAAACGTAACTATAACGTTGAATATTTGTTTACTTAAACTGCATATGTATTTGTGGCGTTTAAGATAAAGTCAGACCCCAAAATACATCTCATTGAAACCACCTCGTCTACATTTGATTAGACCAGTTCGATATTTTTTTGTATTTATTTTTATTTTTGTATTTTTTTTATAAAGTTAAGTGATATATTTTTTTTATGTAATGATATTAAGTTGAATATACAGTGCTCTCTATTTATATGCATGCCTCCTGAACGCACAATCAATACCAGCCATAGCGGGTTTATAAACGTAGCTGGGTTTAGCTAACTCAAGCTAATTGTGACTGACAGCCATAAATTGACGCATTCTCATGCACGGAATGCAAAATAAAATGTTTACTGTATATCATAACAGTACGTACAGTACCAGTAGTTGGGGTCTTAACATTTACAGACTAAATCTAATGAAAAAAAATCTTATCTGTTGTCTTCTGAATAATATTCTGCTTATCAGTGTCATAAATATGGATTTTGATTAAGCCCATTAAATGACTCATCACCAACAATCTGTAGTTTTCGAAATTAGCGATTATGCCTTTAGGTGAGTGCTGAAACATTTTAGCAATTCAGATCTGATTGTCTTTGGCGTCCAGTCTGTTTAGAGCATCAGCACTGCACCAAGAACAGCGTGCTACACTTACTGTTTACCCTCACACAGTATTAACAACTATAGGGGTCAAGCAGACAGGAGGCCAGAGACTTTTCTAAAATGAACAAGGCTGTTGATGGTCTGCGCATTGCATAAAGTCGATTTACTGTTAGCTGCCGACATTTCTGCTTACAGGTGCTGGTGGATAGACGAGCTAATACGCGGTAATGCTAAAGCATGCTTATAGTCGTAACTTGTGCTTATTGCTGGCCAGGGGCACAGCTAGAGATTTTGGGCCTCATGAAAAGTTACATTATTGCGTTTTAGTTCTTACCAGCTTTGCTGCGTCCCCGTCCCTGTTGCTTTTTAACAGTTTACTGCCGTTTGAAACGGCCAGAGTTCTAATGGAAACCTAGCTATAAACAGATCATGATTATAACCGAAGTGCTTATAAGTTGAGTGCAATGTACTCTCTGTATTTCGGTGTGTATTTGAAGGTGGCAGAAATATAATTTCCTGCATTTCATTTGCTCTTAGGCACGTCTCCAATGGTCCCCACACACTCATCAACTCAACGAGCAATACAAAATAAGTCGCACGAGGGCCTGCCTAACTTCGTGGGTCCTGACTGCAAGAACCACTTCAAGGCTCTGGTGTCGGGCCAGCGGGCGTATCATCAAGAGCTGAGTGCAGCCCCGCAGCAGCCGGAGCTGTACCGGGGCCACCACAGGCCCAGGCTGGGCAGCAGCGAGCATGGGTACCGGTCGCCGTACCGCGTCAGCCACGGCGGTCTTCTGAGCCCCCCTGCCTCGAGCCCGATGGCCTACGCAGACGGGCAGCACTCCCCCCAGGCTGACTCCCTGGGGAGCCCCGAAGTGTTTCTTCGCAGTGGCTTCCATGGCAGCCCGAGCCCACACCACACCCACAGCAGGACCCCACTGTCCCCCCCTGCTACCCTACGCCATGGCTCGCCTGCTCCACAGCTGTCCTGTGCCATGGCAGGGAGGACTAGCGTGCCCCTCTCCCCAACAGTGGCTGCCAAAAGCCCTGTCATGAAGAAGCCTGCATGCAATTTCCCTGCAGGCATGGACATGCCCCGCACCGCCTTTCATCACAAGCCCCAGTCAGGGCCTCTTCCCCCGCACCTGCCACCTCTGCCCCCACCCTGCATTCTGCAGAAGAAGCAGGTGAGCTCTGAAAAGGACCCCTTGGGCATTCTGGACCCCATCCCCAGTAAGCCACTCGCTCAGAGCCCCATGACGTTGAACCCATCCAGCTTCCAACCCAACGTCCACTCTCAGGTACCAATGATGAATGTAAACATCCCCCCTGCCATCGTTCCGCTGCCAAGCAACCTGCCCTTGCCGACGGCAAAGCCTGGACCCATGGGCCACAGCGGACACCCCCAGCGGCTCCAGCACATTTCCGCTACGTCCGTCTCTCCCTCTCCGGTCACGTCGCCAGTGCACATGACGGGCCCCTCCATGGTCCGAGTGGAAG
Organism: Chitala chitala; assembly: GCA_025773905.1. Classification (NCBI taxonomy): domain Eukaryota; kingdom Metazoa; phylum Chordata; class Actinopteri; order Osteoglossiformes; family Notopteridae; genus Chitala; species Chitala chitala. The sequence continues at coordinate 458,664 of JABJVR010000080.1, forward strand.
CCTCGCCGCAGAGGTCGCGCTCCTCCTCCACCTCATCGGACCATGGGAGCTTTGTCATGCCTCCTGGACCCCAGCTGCCCTGCACTGGCATGAAGGCCCCTCCCAGGTCCCCCAGGTCCTCGCTTGGGTCTCCCCGGCCCTCGGTACCCTCCAGTCCCTCCACAAAGCCGGATTCCCTCCACTCGTATAAAGAGCACCCAGGCCAGTTGCTGGGAGGGAAGAACACCGTCCTCAGCAGCCAGCCTAGCTCGATGCTCCCACCGACCTCGACTGCAAACGCACCCCAAAAGAGTCACCCCGGCCTGCTGGGGATGCCCCTCAACCAGATCCTCAGTCAGCATAATGCCGCCTCCTTCCCTGCCAGCAGCCTCCTATCAGCAGCAGCCAAAGCACAGCTAGCCAATCAAAACAAAGTGAGTGGCGATGGCAGCGGCGGGGGAAGCGGCGGTGCTGACGGGGGTGGCCTGAACACCGGCGGGACCATGGAGGGCCACAGCACTTTAAACTCGGTGCTGCCCAGCGGACCCAGCATGCAGCTGGGCGCCAGCGAGGGCCAGAGCGGGCGGGCGGCATTGCGGGACAAGCTCATGGCTCAGCAGAGGGACGCTCTGCGCAAGCGCAGGCTGCCCAGTGGTGGCCATGGCGACGGGCTCCTGGGCGTGCTCAGGTCGCACATGAGCGGATGCCGACCCCCAGGGGCACCGGAGCAGCTGAGGAAGGCGCTTCCCACTGCAGGCTCCATGGCGCAGCTGCTCCAGAACATGAGCGGCCAGGGTTCCCACGCGGTTCCAGCTGGGGGCACTGGGCCGACGTCGCTTGGTCCTGGCCAGGTGCACTACGGAGAGGGTGCCGTGCCTCCTAGGATCCCACAGGTGCATACGGCGGGAAGTGGCCTGGATCCGGCCCTGGCCCAAGCCGGGGGACGCGTGCTGCGTGGCCCATTTGCGGCCTTGGCGAACCAGACGATGTCCTCTGCTTCCGCTAATGGCTGCAGGCCACGGACGCAGGGCAGGCACCTTGGCAGCCCTTTGATGAGTCAAGCAAATCATCTTCATCAGACGCAAGGTTACGGACATGCCCGAAGCCAGGCCCCCACACCGGCCATGGTGCCTAGTGGCAACGTAGGCAGCTGTGCACAGCTAGAGCAAGGTGGGTGTCGCTTCTCGCTTCTGTTCTTCAATTTCTCACCATTCAAGTATCTGCTTGGAACACACAGTTACAAATTACATGCTTTGGGTTTTGTTGCTTGTCCATGCCCTAAATTGGTCTTCGTCCTCATAAATGTTAGGAAGTGAGATGTGTGAGTGGAACACGATTTAGTCAGAACCTTACTTAACTGATGCGGTAGGATGTTTTGGACCAACAGCCAACCCAAATTGTAAGATTTGTATGAACCATTATGGCAGTAATTAGTGTTAGAGTTTATCAAGATAAAAAGTGTCAAAGTTCAGCATGAGTTAAAAGATTCTGTTTTGCACTAAAGTCAAAAGCATTATTGAGTGCTGTTCTTTTTCCAGATGTACACATGCTAGGTGTTTGTTGTTATTACAGAGTTTTAGTTGTGTAATGTAGCCTCAGTCATAAGTCTGAAGGATGAGGCCATTTATAGTTTCTATTTTACATTTGCCTTTCAGTTTGTGAATCCGTAGTAGAGGATTGTGTAACGTGAACTGAAAGAACAGCACTTAAGACTTAAGGCACATATTGATTTTATGTGCAAGTGTTGCTTGTTCAGTATTCAGTATATATTTCAAATTTGAAAACCAAAAGTATAGAATAAAAGATGGCTAGTATTCAGTTAATATATTCGTTATATTATTTCCAAAAAGAGGGAGTTTTATTTTAGAAACTGAGTTCCTGTTTAGCAGTTGTGTATATTGAGTTAAATGATGAGTTTATAGGTATGAGCTGCAGAGTGACTCGGTGACTAGCCCAAGCCACATATTTCTTAGGCTGTGTGTTCAGTTCCTGTCCCCCATTGTGTGTGTGTGTGTGTGTGTGTGTGTGTGTGTGTGTGTGTGTGTGTGTGTGTGTGTGAGAGACGTTTGCATTCTCCCTGTACTCGTGGGCTTCCTCCTGTTGTCCAAAAACATGAGGTTCCAAACTGTCGGTGGTTGGCATATACCCAGTGCTGGGCTGGCATATTTTTCACGGTCTGCCCTTTGATACCTGAAATGACCCTGAATCAGGATGACTATGAAAATCGGGACATCAGCCTGTTTATTTTTTAAAGGACATTTTTATATTTCTGCTTTGTTTGTAATTTAATTATACAATTGTGGACATCAAAGCAATTTAGTGTATTTGGTATGTGGATTATTATAGTTCTAATCATCCCCCTTTTCATTACAATGTACCATGCTCACTGCTGGACGTTGTAATGTGGTGTTTTGAACACAACACTTTTTTTTTTTTTTTTTTGTCTTAATTAAACGTTCTGTAATGCAAGATTAATTAACATTTTAACTGTAAATTAGCTAGCTCCACCCTCAGAGCATTTTTCTCTGTAAGCTTGTTTGGACTCCTCAGTCACCAGATAAACCTGCTGAAAACAGAGCAGTGCCACCAGTAACTTTCATAGAGGCTGGCACGTGCAGTTTGTTTGTGAATATTTAATGGAACATTAAATATTTAACTAATTTATGGAAATAATTATGTAAAGAAGGAAGGCCCTGCTGTCAGCCGAAAGGCCTTTGAAGTAACCCCAGAGACGGCGGTGCTTGCTTCATAGACGAGGGTGTCACTGATGTTTTCAAACGCGAGCTTCACACATCTGAGGCGTGTGGGCGTGAACATAACCGGGCCTGGGCTCGTCTGTGTCATTACATGGGATAAAAAAAAAAAAAATGGCCTGTCTTTGACAGGTCTTAGAGTTGTTGATGTTCTAGTCGAGCACCAGTAAACGGATACCTGAGAAAGCAGTTGTCACGGACTGCGGTATTGTTCGGGAACAATAAAGACGCTGCCGTTGTCTTGTTACATCCACAAGTGCAGGTTTTTTTTTTTTTTTTTTTTTTTTGGCTCGCGCTCCCATACTAGTATCACATGTCACAGCTACACTTGTCATGTTTCTTTTTTTTTTTTTCCTAATGAAAAGTCAGAATGGTGATAAACCTCCTTCCTGTGAAAGTTTGTTCTTTAATAAAAAGGCGTTACACCCCAGGGATTAAGGTGACGTCCGTGTGCAGAGGTGTGCCAGCGGTTTTTTTTTTTTTTTTGTGTTCCTCCTTTTCCTCCATTTCTTGATTGCCTGGGCAAGGCGTGAGCATCAACTCCAACTCTTAAGTGCTTTTGCTGTTGCAAATGCAAATCCAGAAACATTGTTAATAAAGGGCTGCCCTTTGAAGTGCTGGCAGGATTTTGCCTAGAATTGGAAAATGTCTTGCAGAACACAAAAAAACAGTGCGGAGCTTTGACGTCATTGGTTATCTTTGATGCATTCGGTATGCACTTGTTTTTTTTTTTTTTTGTTACCACTGTGCACAGTGGCAAAAAATGTAATATCTCTGATAATGTCTGTCTGACGTCTCATGCCAAATGGACTGGGCTTCTATTTTTAGTGTGACAACGTGGCTGTATTTGAACACGTCTGTGGGAGGATGTGTACAGGGTCTGTCCGTGGTCTGCTTAAGCGCCGCTAATCTTACTGTCGAGGGATTCCAAAAAAATAATAAATTGCAGAATGGACTTGAATGTGTTAGGAAGTCTTTGCTGATTGGCTGCGCGAATTGAGCCTGTCCCCTTCCTCTTGTGCTGCGAGACCTTGTTGGTGCGGTTATGTAAGCTATCAGCAGCTGTTGTAACAGTTCTGTGGGCTGAGAGTGCCCACAGTGCTGGTCTGCTGAACACACTTGTCAAACAGGCCCACAGCCATGTCTGGTATGGAGCGCCCGTTCCTGCTGCCCCTGTGTAACCTGCCGTCCTCAGTGACCTGCTATAATGCATACAGACTGCTACCAGAAACATTAATACCCTTAGTACAGCTAACTGCATCTCCCGCAGTGTACAGTATGAGGAAGAAAAGCATCATCTAAAGGTGTTGTAACCATCTACTTCACATGTTAGTATCAAAAAGGATTTTATGTCCCTGGAAACAATTAGTCAGGTTTTAAATGTTTTTTGCACATTCCAGAAGCTTGATTTGTGTAAGCTGTAACTGTATTCGGTAATAAGTGTGGCTACTTCTGTGCATATGGCTGCGTACGGCTCATGTGAAGAGACAGTCTGCTGCCTGTTGTTTCTGTGTCAGGCCCTGTGCTGTAAACCCACCTGCCTCTCTTCCCTTTTGTCACCTGGATCTGGCTCTTATGAATGTTGGCCTGCAGGCCACTATGCCTTGCTCATACGTTGTCTGACCTGTTTTTTTTTTTTTTTTTTTTTTTTTATTTGGTGCTTTTATAAACAAACCAGTCCTGTGCACTGTCTGTTATTTTGTATGTTGTCTGCTTAAACGATGTGCTTTTTTTTTTTTTTTTTTACTGTATTTTATGCTTTAGTTTTTTTACCTTTGTTATATTTTAGAGAACTTGGAGAGAGCTTGATATATATAATTTTTTTGTTTTCTTCTTGGAAGAGAAGCTTTTAACATGTCAGCTCTAAGGTGCGCATGGGTGTTGTGTGACAGGTTTAGTGTCACTGGCTGCTTTCACATGGCAGGGTCCCGGGCTTTTCTCAGGCATGCAGTCTGTTTACTGCCATTCTGTCCCTTCAAGTGCTTTTGAAGTTCACCCTTATTTATATGGGCCCAACCCCGGTCTGCATGGCTGATCCTACAATGCAAATGTTTTGTTTTTTACCCTTGGTAAATACTTGAGAGTAAAAATGTGTTTACTTTGTCTTGGTAATATTCAGCATGATGTTTTTCAGTTACACTCTTGGTGGCGGAATTTGTCTGTAATTAAGGAATGTGTCTAATTAGTCGAATTGAACGTACAGTTGCTATAAAATGAATTGGTAAAACATTTGGAATAAAACTGCAGGATGCTTACTGTTTAATGGCTGGTCATTGTGAATATTTGGCAGAGGCAGGAAATCGTGTCAGCGTACCGATGTTGCTGTAGCCAAGACTTCTTTTTATGGCAGGCCATAGTAGACTGGAGGGTGTAGCTGTTGTTTGCAGTACAGCAGCCTTGAGCCTTTCATGGGTGATGGTATACAGAGTTTTCTTTAAAAAAAAAAAAAAAAACATAATTAACCGCTCTTGATGAGTGATAATGTTTCCACATTAGGTGAGCTGTGGGTTTTCTTCTTCGCCTCCAGCAGCGACTCCTTACTTCCCTCCACTCACCGGGCGTCTGTTCCCATGTAATCGACAGGAGACAGATAAATGAATGGGAACTGTGTGGTGCTCAGGGCCTGCATCTGAGTGCCAGAGTGCCCTTTGGTTTCACTCAGAGCAATTTGTCTTAAATGGACCATCCACTCTGTTTACACGCGACCCGGCCAGAGGCCAGTGCAGAGCGCCCAGGGGTTTAAAACCACCTGCTCTCATCAGCGCCAGCTGCTCGCGGCTGTAGCTTGGCACAGATAAGGCCCCCCTCCCCCACGGCTCTTTGTGTGGTGCAGCTTGCTGAGGCAGTTTTAGCCACCCTGGAGGCTAACTGCCAGGTCATGTTTGGAGACGCATCCCTCGGTGACTGATTCACGGTGGTTTGGTGGGAGAAGGGGAGTCACTTGTACCTGTGCTGTTGTTTTAACACCCCCACACACACACACACACACACACACACACACACAGATCCCAAAGGGTTTTGCTTCTGTACACATGGCCCATATGTATACAAAAACATATGTGCATGCATGCTTGTTCAGTCTGAGCAGGATGCTTAGAGGGGTGTGGTTCTGTATTCCTGACCCTGCCTATTGGCCCTCCAGCCATTTAAATATGACAGGGTCAGTAGCGTCCGTGTCTGCCGACTACTTCTCCTGTCTTACTGTAGCATGTAACATTGCAGTGATTGGCAGAAAATGGAGGGGGCTGGGATGGGTGCAGCAGAATGTGACGGGCCACGGGGCCTGGGGGGGATGATGTCATTGGATCAGCACCGTTGACCCACTGGCCTACAGGCTGGAGAAAGAGCATTGACAAGATGTGTGCCACACACGCTGCGTCCCATCTGACACCCTCTCCAGCGAGGGATTCCCAGCCCCTACTGCTGCTGACATATGCCATATGCTGCAACTCCCCAGGAGCCAAGCGCTGCACATGGTCAGAGGTCTGGGAAAAGTAGCAACTCAGTGTACCCATCTGCTGTGTATGCATTTGGGTTGGGTGGCTGAGGTGTGGCTCCATGATGGGAGGGAAAAATTACTTTAATGCCTTTGAAGTGCGGTGTGTTATAACTTGGAAAGCCGTATATTTTCTGTGAGTGATTATGCAAGTAATTATTTACTTTGAAGTCATATTTTGTTTAGTGGTCTCTAAACAGACCACTGACTCTCTTATGTTATACCATTAAAACGGCAATTATCGCATGAAAATTAATGGGGCAGCATAGGACAAAATGTATTATCTGTTCTGCACATAATTCATTTGTCACAGCAGAGGTGAGGTAGTAGTTAAATTTGTAGAGAAAGCACATGGCTCCTGGTGTCTCTTTGAATAATAAAACCTGATAGATGTATTTAATCTATTTTGGAGGTTTTTTTTTTTTTTTAAAAACCTGTCATTCCTAAATATGGACTTGGCATCATGGTGTAGTGTGTACTTTATTGGTTAGCAAGCAAGATCCCCTCCCCCAGTTTACTTTACATTTAACCATATTTATCTGTCAGTAAAGTGGTCAACATGGATGGTCTATTGTGAAGGCATGGCTGATGGTGTTAGCCTTGAAATGAATGACATTCCCCTATTGCAAATTCCCAGAGTATTAATGAAGGCTGGGTCACATGACACTGTCTCAATGCAAAAATAATAATAACTGTGAGATGTGTCCCTCTGGCCCACACTGTCTGCTGGCTAATCACTTTCAGCTCATGAAGGCACATGTGTTCAGCTCATGTGTTCCTTCTCATACCATCACAGATGTAGTAGATCACAGCGATACTTGAAAAATGACTCTGAGTGCAATTGAGCGCCTTTCACAGGCCAGAGATGCCCCCTGTTGTCCCACCGGCTTCCCTCCCGTCAGATACCGTGCTGAAATATGGATTTTTCAGCCTGCGCTGGAACACTCTGTTAGCCGTGTGAGGTGGCCCCTAATACGCCTATCGATTTCTGCTGATTACCAAACCTCAGGTTATCCTTTATCTAAATTGAGCTGTAATTGGTTGTGTCGATGGCTGTCCTGTTGGGTGTCTTAGGGCTGTCAGATGTGATCTACCTTGCGTACGCACGTCTTGTCACGCAAGTTATCGCACAGCACAGGCCTGCATTAAATGGCTCTGCCCCCCCTGATTTGGGCTGCTAACTAACTAATGGCTGCAGCAGAGAGAGAGGCCAGACCAGGTGTAACCCCCCAGGCCCTACCTTCTTACTACATACCTCTGTGAGGAACAGTCCTTCATGTGAGCACTCAAACTGTTCTGTGTTCTGATTCTTTGTGCTAGACATTATCTTGTTTTGTCCAGTTACCATGAGGTGAAATAGCCGCTATATTCATGTAACGTTGCTTCTAAAGCCATATCTGTTCGCTTACTGTGATACCTGATCGGCTTCACTCTGTGTGATTTATAGCGTCTGTCACCTGTGTGTGTGTGTGTGTGTCTAAAATGTACACACAACAGTGGTGTATTTGGTAATATTGGTTTATAATTTTTAACAAACCTTTTAAAATATTGAATATTTAAGGTTACCTGTACAGGTATTCTACTGGTTGTATTACTTGCCTGCAAATAAAATTTATATTATGAATATGATATCTAACCAAAAATATTGTGATATTTTGGCCATTTCGTCCAGTCCTGTTTATACATTAATCAAGTTTTGAATTGTATACTACTGTGTTTGGAGCTCCATTGTTATTTTAAGCCACTTCTGCTTTTAACAGACATGAGTAGCCAGTCTCTCTGCCCTGATTGGCTGATTTATTCAAATGCAAATGTCCCTGTGCCTTACTGCATTATGTGCTCTCTGCCCGAAGGCCACTGGTGGGAGCCAAAGCACACCTGCCTCTTCTGTTCATATGATGGGGTTTGCTTTAATATGTCCAGCCTACCTGCACGCACTGACTGCTTTTACCGTTCTTCCAGCTGTGCTACCTCAGTTGTAGCAGCATCTTTTCACCTCTCCCCTTCATGTCCGCAGGTGATATTTCCTCTCTGAGCTGCGGCCTGGGCAGCCAACAGCTGGGCCACCTCCAGTCCCTAATCGTCTGCGGTCACATGACCCAGCAGCACAGCCAGCCATCAGTCAGCCAAGGCACGCGCACTGCACAGGGGGTCCCCGGGGCTCCAGCATTCCAAGGCACGCACCCCTTTCCCGAAAACTCTTTCCCTGAACCTTCTCCCTCAAACCCCATGGCCTGTCTATCTCAGAATTTCCAGGTGAGTTGTTTGAGGCTTTTGGGTAAATAATTGGGTCCACCCGTTGCTAAGAAACATTAATATAAATGAGTCTAGGCCTTCCTGTAGATTTTTCATTGCACTCTTTGTAGAAAAAGTCAGTTTGTTGTGTTACCCTTCGTTTTAGTGAACACCTAACACCTCTCATGTCTGGGGTCCATTTCAGGTCAGTTTGCCAGAAAGCACTGCGGTCCCTAATAAACATGCGACTTCTCAGTCGGGGATGACATCACTTCCACAAGCTGTAGAGCTGACACCACTTCCACAGCTGCAGGATAGTGCTGTCGAACCACAGCCCCCGAACCTGACCCCCCCCGCAGGGCTTCACAGGCCTGAGGGTCTCCCAGGGGGCCAGGTGGATTCTGTGGATGCCATCTACAGGGCGGTGGTGGACACGGCTGGCAAGGGCGTGCACGTGGAGGTCATGGGCACGAGCGGTGCCACTCAGGCTAGTCTCATCCCCGCCCTCAGCGCCATGAGTGCCTTTGCAGCCTCTGTTGGAGAGCCCGTCAGCCTCCCACACGCCGTTAGCGCAGTCATCCAGGGCCAGCGGGCACCCCGGCCAGAGATGGCCCCGCAGCCCTCCCTCTGCCTGCCCCAGGAGGGACGCCCTCGCAGGAACTCTGAGCACGGCCAGGGCACGCTCGACAGCGACTGCTTCCGCTCCCCTGGCCGGGGCACCCCACGGAGGCAGTGGGAGGCGGAGGCGGCGGCAGACGGCGCTCCCCAGTGGAAGGGCGAGGAGTTTCTGGAGTGCTCGACGCGTGTGAGGAGCAGCCCTTGCTTGGAGCAGCCACACAGCCTCCACGAACGCCCCATCTTCCGCGAAGGGAGCCCTCGTTTCAGTAGCTGCCAACGGGTGGCGGCCAGCTTCAAGGAACGGCTGGAGCAGACGGTGGAGCACTTTGCTCACATGAACGGCGGGCCCCTGCCCATGGCCCGTGGCTGTGTGGAGGTGCTTGCCCCTCACAGACAGGAGCTTCCCGCAGATGACCAGTCCCCCAGCTCCTCCACCAGTCTGGAGGGTCCACTGGCAAGGGACTACGGGCACTACAATGGGCACTATAACGGGCACTACAATGGCTGTGCACCCAGTCCCTCTGACACCAAGAGCCTGAGCAGCGAGGACGACCTGCGGCACCCCGACTCACCTGGCGAGCTCCTGCACTACCGCCCCCCGAGGACTTTCCATATGGGAGACCTGATGTGGGGCCATATTAAGGGCTTCCCTCCCTGGGCCGGAAAGTTGGCGGGCATGGACTCGGGGCACCACCCCGGCGTACAGAACAGCCAGCAGGCCAGGGTGAGTTGCACTCACATCCGAGACGTTGCTGAGCAGCTGCACACAGACAGAGCTCCCCTGTTGTAGTGAATGAGATAAGAGCCCCTCTGCTCACATGATAAAGATCAGGCGACTCCTGCAGGCAGCCCGCCTAATGGGTCTTGGTGAACACACCCACTCTTCCCCTGCTCATCACTGATACAAGCTCCTGATCCCAGATCTGTGACGCTTAGGCTGTGTCTGTCAGCAGCTTCAGGCACACAGGAACCAGAAACAGATTCGTTACACGATGCATTTTACGTGTCCCAAATTTACCTCTTGTGGTTGTTTCTAAAATAATTTTGTTAGTTAGAATTTCTTGTATAGCAAAATTAACTTTTTTTGAGGCATGTTTGTTGTCTTTCCCACTTTGTGTTTTCCCCTCAGCGGTACTCTTGCGGTCTTTGCCTTCACAGTAATCCCTTTTTTGGAGGCGTGCACTTCAGATGTTCCATTTTCTCTCTCTTCTGCTTCATCTAGTTACTCTGATTGTCATTAATTTGAGGGAAATATTAAGGTGCGCCGTTCATGTTTGTTTCTCCTTATTCCAATTTCTATTCAGGCATACATACAGCAGACATTTTGTCCGCATTTGTCAATTAAGCAGCCAGTGTTAATTACGCATTCTGTATTAAATGTGAATGCTAATAACAGAGTGTGAAATTGGTATTTAAAATTGGCTTGAGTCATTCCCTGTCATGATTGCTGCAGCTGTACTGTACACAAACCGTGGTACACAAGCCGTTCCCTGGGCTGCCCTGTTTCACTGGCAGCAACTCGTCTTCACATGGCATTTTTTGTGTGAATAGTGAGTGTAATTTGATAATGAATGGGGAAATGGGAAGCCAGTTTTTATTTGAGGAGTCAAACACATTGGAACAGATCAGTCTGTGGTATGAATCACGCTTGGAGGTGACCTCTGGTAACCAACTCTCCAGCTAGATCTGTGTCAGGTTAATGACACTTTACAAGAGCTCTGACTAATGTCCTGTGGTGTGTCGTCCCCCCCAGATGGAGCCAGAGAAGCTGAAGACACTAACAGAGGACCTGCAGGCCCTTGACAGGGCATCCAAGCGGAATAGGATGTGAGTTTTGCTTCAGTGCAGTTGTGCTGCTCAGATCAGCTCCATAGCCATTTCCCAGCACAGGTTCTGTCACTGAAGCAAATATCCCCATAACTTTGATATCCCATAGACATTTTTAATATTGTATTCTGTACTTTGCTTTTGAGACAGATGTTTGAAATTTGGTGTAATTTTCAGTTCCTCAGAAATGGCTTTACTGAGCGTTAAAGCCTGGCTGTATTGTTAAGTGCCAATGTCCGTGTACGTTGGGGTCCTGTCTCCGTGGCAGGGCATTCACCGATCCTAGTCCAGTTGTAACATGACAATGACTGTGAGGGCTTAACTATCCTTAAATGTTTGGACCTGTTACCTTCTGTGCACAGTCCTGTGTTTGTTCTTTCTTGCTTTTTTTTTTTTTTTTTTTAAGTACACTGTTTCTATTTATGGGATGGAAGCAACACGTACTAAAATATTCCAGTTAATGGCATATGACTAACAGTCAAACCGAATGTGAGGTTCGTGGCAGTACTGCAGGAACCAGAAGTTTTCTGAATATGGATGCCAGTAATGCTTTATTTTGCTTTGGCTTTTTTTCTAACAGAGGTGGGAAATTGAACAACCATTTAGAAGCTGCTATACAGGAGGCGATGAGCGAACTGGACAAAATGTCAGGCAGTGTGAGTATGTTTTATTGACACACATCAATGCCAGCCTCGGTGTGGCATGTTGATGTCATTGGGTGCGCTTCCTCAATGTGATATCAAAGTTTATGATCTGTTCTGTGAAACTCCGCCTTCATCAGCGTTCTTATCCGTTCTGCATCAGCTGAGGGTGAGTACAGTACTCCTTAGGCCTCATGAAAAGACGCTGCTTTTCTCGTCTGTCACTTGCCTAGCTGGTTGGGGTCTGTCCGCATTGACACTCATGCGACGGCAAGTCAATTCCATTATGTTACAACTACAATAGGACTGTCGCACCTCTTCCCAACCAGCAAAAAAATGATCATATCTATAAATCACCCAGATTATGCCTCGCGCTACTCGTATCCTTCACAAAATGCAGACAAGTAAAAAACTGAAATGTATTAGGTCTTGGTTTAAAATAGCTATTTGGAAAGTCAGTGTGTATATCTTGGGTGAGGTCATTGCTTAAGGTAGCTGCTGAGGGATCTCCCATACAGAAAAGGACAACAGGATTTCTGATTTAACTTTTGCAGCTGAATTTGAGAAGTTTCCTTGGTCTTTACTGGTGTGCACATTGCTGATGTGAACGAGCCGAATACAGTCCTGTAGGGTTTGTGAGACACTCTGAGAGCCGTCGACCAGCTCATACGGTCTGATTCCTGATCAAAGTGATGGCAGCCAGCAGGGTTAACGTAAATGTGTAAAACAAATCTGCGGCATACACACCAGCGCCCTTCTGAGTATGTTGGGGATTGGCCGCCGCCGAGGCTCCTGTGTGCCTGCACAGAACAGCAGTGTGGCACAGCCTTGTCAGATTACACGAAACTCCAGGGGCACTCCCGAGGCGCAATCTTTACTTATTTACGTCATGAAGTGATTCGCTTATGTTTTTCGCCCACTGTTATGATGTGCGCAAATATGAATGTTTGGTAGGCTGTGGAGTTTTTTTTTTTTTTTTTTTTAATCAGTTTCCTGCTAGGATTAGAACCTGTGACCTACTGATCTTGAGTTTGCCGTAATTACCCATACTTTGTGATGGTGCTGTGACAGATGGATCTGTGTTTGAAGCCAGACAAGTATTATAATGAGCACAATGTAAAATGCTACAATTGACAAAGCTAATTTGGGAATGGGGAAAGATAAACAGATTCTGTCTATGTAGGGCACATACAAGGAATTTGTTCTCTGCATATATCCCATCCCCCTCGGGGGAGCAGCAGGCACCCATTTTCAGAGCCCAGGGAGTTTGCACTGAGTGTCTTCCTCAGAACCAACTCAACAGCAGGGTGCATTAGGGTTGTCTACACTCAGTCCCTGACAGCATGGTGTACCACTTGAAGAAAGGATGGAGGCGCAGCAGTAAACGGGAACGTCATTTCCTGATGGCCTCTTTGCAATTCCAGTGCACTGGCGTCTGTAACTGATGTGCCTTCATCACTGTCACTCCAGGTGCTGCTCCCTGGTGTGTGTTGTATTGGTGGTATGTTAACAACACCCTACTGCTGAAGCCCTTATCTGTCTAGCCACGTTGGTGAGCAGAAACAGCGTGTGAAACATATATCTTTATAGCACGTCTTTTTTTCTTTTTCTTTTTTTCTTCATGTAGGTTCACCAAATCCCACCAAGGGACGCACAGGCCAAGCCCCCTAAACCCAAGAGGAGGAAGATCTCCAGATAACATTGAATGTGTTGGTCACTGGTCCAGTACCGATCTGTGGAACTGTGTACATACAGTCTTGCCCATTAAACGTCCTGACCCTCCCTGGTGCTACACTGAGCAGCGGTACAGTATTCCTCAGTTTCCCTTCACAGACGGCCCGACAGTGAAGGTGCTGGACAAGCCATGCAGAAACTCTATAAACAATAGTTGCAATTTGTCTACAGCTTGCTGAAGAACTATTTTTTTCTAGAATACTAAAAAGAAAATCCTGCATATGAGAAAATAGACAGTCCAAATATTTCTGATACGTTTTCAGTATGTATATAGACAATGCAGAAATTTCATCGTGATATTCTGAAAAAGAAAACGTGTAAATATTGTATAATATGGTCATGTACGAGCGTACCTAATGCACACTTTATCTTTTATTGTACAAAACAAAGCGGAAAGTGTACAAATTTCTTTGGTTTTTATTCAGTACATGGTCAGTATGACAACCAGTGTAAACAGGACAAATAAACAGGAACAGTCTGAAGCTTTTATACAGTATGACCAGACTGAAACATGCTGTTTTGTATGTGTCAAACAGCAGGAGAAAAGGCATGATTACGTAATCCCTGGATTATGACAGACGCTTCACACCAGTAAATGTTCATTTGTGTTTATCTGAAAGGAATGAACTTTACCGGCTGACGACCGTGCTTCTGGGCTTAGTTTGAACCGGGCCTCCGCAACGCCCCCAAGGATCGCACCCAACCCCCTTAGTGCGGCATGTTAGACTCGCCCCGCTGGGCGGTGCGTGAAATCCACCTTATCGCGTTACACGAGAAAAGCCATGTCCAAGGAGGGTGTCTGAAACCTAGAAGCGTGTGTTGAGATGCTGAGTCGTCGTTTGTACTTCAAAAGTAAATTACTTATTTTTCTTGAATATTTTTGATATTACAGATACTAAGTAGACTTTAAGTGTTAGATGCATCCACTCTGGAAGTTACAGCACATGTGGCTTGAATCTATAAACTGACTTGTAGTCCCGTTAATATTACTTGTTACAGTCTAAAATAAAGTATATTGTTCTGACAGTATTTGGTCTGGCAAATTAAATTTCTTACATGGTCAGTATGCAGTAGTTTTCAACTAAGCTTATTGAAACAGAAGTAAAGCCAGTTTTATGAATTTTACGCCATTTATCCCTTGAAAATATGGTTATAGTCAAGTTTAAAAAAAAAAAAAACAAAAAAAAACAAAAAAAAAAAAATTCTCGATGTCTGTTGTAATTGACAAATTTAAGCAGAAAACTGATACACTGGGATTTAATGTGCAGATCAGTTTACCTCTTCCAGCCGTAGCTGCTGTTACACAAATGTGCAAGATGGTATAAACGACCGAATGCTTATATCGAATGCAGGAATCCCATCTGCCAAAGCATTATCACTGACTCAATTTTTTTTTTATCTTCTATTAGTGGCCTTGATTTTATTTTTCCCATTTTTTTTTGACTGTTTTTGTTGTAAATTAATGTATTGAGTATTTATTTGTAGCATTATAGTTGTAATAGTTGGCAATAATACTAATAAGAGTTGTAAACTCTGACAAGCCTTAGAGTATATTTTTTTATTCTCTTGTACAAGAGAACTCAACCTATTACTCAGCTAGTTGTTAACAGGTATGTGTGTTTTTCATTGGTGTACTGAGTTTGTGTGGGTGTGTAACTTTATGAAAATATCAAATACTTGTGTTCTAAAGCACTGTAACTTTGTTAGATTACATTGTGTTCCCCTGGCTACATCACATGTGGTTTTTATAAGAAGGTTGTGTATATTGCAAGTATTTCTTTTCCCCAGGAAGGCTGTGTAATGTGCAGTATTAGGCTCGCAAGTCTAAAATCAGGCATGTCCAGTAGACTTAATGACCCAGAGAGTATTGGGATATAATTTTACAAAAAAAACAACCTATTTATGGAGCCCTAATATATTAATTAAAAATGGGGGGGGGGGGGGTGCTAATTACTTTAAAGTAATTAGCGCTTCTCACAGCTGAGTGTAAATGCTGCACTGTAAACAAACAGAACAGACTTTGATGTGTGCAGTAAAGTGTAACTCAACATGAGCTATACTAGAAAATGCCTCCTTGACTATAAGCAAACGTTCTGCAGAACAGGAAGAGATGGATACCTTCAGAGTGCAACTGCCCACTCTCCTCCCCTGGTCCTGTGTCAAGTGGTCACAAGGCTACAGTGCGTACCAGAAACACTAGTACATATTCTGAAGAGCTGCAAATGTCAAACGGGGGGGTCCCGCATTTTAAAAACCGCTTTGAGAATAGCAGCAGAGCAGAAACGTTTCTGTCGTCCCGTAAGAAGGGGAGCATGGAGCAAGAGGTGACACTTTTGCAAATGGAGGCCTTGTGTTAGCCTTCCAGCAGTGGGCACATCGAACCTCTGCCCTCTCAGAAAAGCTTTTGCTCAAAGACCCTTCTCTGCTGTACATGCTCACAGCAGCAAGAACAGGAAAGTCAGGAGAGCATCTCAGCAGGGCTTTTATTTCTCATTTCATCACACCCAGCTTACAGTTTGTCAGACGCACAAGCTGCATCACTGTACGTTTTCTTTTTGTTTAATGTGTAGCATATCTGGTGGAAGTGACTGAAAGACAGTCTTCCCTCTACAAACGTCACAGGACAAAAGTGCAATAGTACATTATCTGCAAAAATGTGTAACTGTCATAACATCCTTTCTTTTAATATTACGTACTTGGCTTCAATATGAAAACATTATTTGCAAATACACATAGCGTCAGTGATTTTTCCATATCCACAATCATCAGGCTAGCTGGTTGTACAGTAGCCATACCACGATGCATTGTGAGAGTCAACAAGCCCACATAAGCAGAGCCAGGAAGACAGTACTTCAGCCCTTTTGGTAAAGTTCATTCTGCCCTTTGTGCAATGGAAACCAGCAGTTGTCCCATGTTTGACCCTGCTGGTAGGACCTGTCAATCCATTTTATGTCCACTTTGTTCTCTACAGCTGTTATTTATTTTTATTTTTTTCAAGATTGATTTTCTTTTTTTCCTCACCATGGTTTTATACTAATGTCTTGAATTTTAGAGTGAGGTATTTTCCACAATGATAATGTGCTTTGTATGTTGGTGTTTTTTGGGGGGGGGGGGGGGGGGGGGGGGGGGGGGGGGGGGGGGGGGGGGGGGGGGGGGGGGGGGGGGGGGGG
>JABJVR010000080.1:475216-495076 GCA_025773905.1 Chitala chitala
TGTTTTTTTCCACAATTTTAATGTGTGTTTTTTGTTGGTGTTTTTACCCCCCCCCCCCCCCCCCAATCACTTGCCTCGATCTGAGATGATGTCATCTGTTTGTTCCCAACACAAACCTTCTTTCCTCACCAATATATACTTTACAGCGTTAGGCTTTGTAAAGTATTTTTGTGAACTTGATTGATTTCAGAGGTTACAAATTAGCTTTGATGTGGATGATAGGAATATTTTTGAAGCCCATTTTTTTTTTTTTTTTTTTTTTTTTAAAGCAGTTTAATGTAAATATTGTGAGCATTACAAGTCATGCAGTGATGTAACATTTAAACAATGTTGCACTGTTACAGTTAAGAACCAGTCACTCATACTTGAAGTTTTTCATTTCTGAAGCATTTTGGTTTACGCTTCCAATTATACATATTTGCCTGCATATGACAGGATTCATTTCAGTTTATTCATTGTCTGAACATAGCAGTGATAAGACTTGGTTACTTTGTTTAAAGTCTTTTTGTGGTGTGTTTAACATTTCCAAAGGGATTTGCAAAACAAGCTATATATTGCATTCATTTGCAATAAAAATGATACTGTATTGAATATCTTGTGTTTCAGTTGAATGGTTCTGCTGTCTGTCCTGTTCTTGGTCAGGATCCTGCTTGGGGTCAGGCCAGTTTAGGTCTGTCTAGTGATTTTTCTGGACTCAATCCTTCAGCTTCTCTTTCCCGTTCTCATAAACTTAGCACAACAGAAGCCTTGTTCTTGGTAGATCTCTTCTTAAATGTCCTTAAATGCCCAAAATGTGCTTAAGTGTAATTATATTTTCGTCCACCCAGAATCCGTCAACCATTTAAACAATTCGTTTTGCACATAAACTGATGATTAGAAAACTCATACAGCATTTGGATATTCTCTAGTGCAGGGCTGTTCGACTGGTGGCCCCCTGAGTCTGGTAGTGAAACTTAATTTAATGGAGCATCTTCACTAAATGAACTGCGCGTGGGTTCTGGCATGTCACAGCA
Organism: Chitala chitala; assembly: GCA_025773905.1. Classification (NCBI taxonomy): domain Eukaryota; kingdom Metazoa; phylum Chordata; class Actinopteri; order Osteoglossiformes; family Notopteridae; genus Chitala; species Chitala chitala. The sequence continues at coordinate 476,230 of JABJVR010000080.1, forward strand.
TCATAAAATGTTTGATGTGGGTTTTGTGATACGGCCCCAAACCTGAACTAATTGTCAAGGCCTGCTGTAGCCTGTCTTAAAATCTTAACAGATTTTAACAAACATACGAATGCTTCTTGATATATATATTTTTTTATTTTAAAAGGTCAGCTGCGGTTTTAAGGTAATCCTTTTAATGTCCTACTGCACCACACAAAAATGCAACATTTACAAATGTAATGTTTTATTGATATCTTATGATGACAAGATGCGATGACCATTATCCTGAGAATGGTTTTTTTTTTTTTTGCCGTTGCGCTGTGGGTAAGTAAACAAGTGGTTTGGAGCAGCACCGTGCTGAAGCCAGCATTTTGGTCTTACTCAGCTCTGACCAATGTGAGTTGGATGGATTTATTATGGTGGGATTATATAACAATGGTTTGCTTCCAGTAAAGCAATCTTGACATAATGCAGCCTGCAGAAAGTGACAGAGAAAGCTGACCAAGGACCTCCTGCAACCCCTCCTAAGTAACCTGATGCTTGGCTAAGGCAACATCAAGAATAAAGGAAATTGCCTGATTGTATTGATTTTGTATTGACTACTAAGTTTGTGACAAAGAATGACGGACTAATATGTTCACTGTACAGGATAGCAGGTGTTCAGTTTAGGCTGCTGCACCTGGTTTTGTTAATGAAGATGTTTAAAAGCCTCTTGCCTAAAGCCTAGTCAGTCTTGGTTCATCAAATGTCTTATTGGCTGCACCAGCACTGTGCAGTTTGCACAAATCCCAACAGCAGTCTGACCTGTTTACCTTCACCAGAACACGACATTTACATCAGGGGAATTGCTGCATCTGTCAAGGTCCGTGACTCTGCACTTTTTAAAAGCGTTCGTAAGTGTGATGTAAAGGGGAGTCTTATGACTGGACTGCTCGGGTGCCGCATAGCACATGCTATGCCTAACAGCTCTATATCGAAAGAGAATTTAATAAGCCGTTTTAATCAAGGTTGAGAGAGTGCATTTGCCAGATGAACATTTCACTATGCATGTGAAGTTCATGTATAATATATTTCAAGTGTGGTCAATACCTTTCCATTACTTTAGTTCTATGATTATAGATATGTCAATTCTTCCATTTGACGTGCAGGAAAACAGCTTCCATGTAGACAAATTTACCTTTTAGAATGTAAGGTGCAATACTTATTCTTACTTGTTAGTATGTAACTGACAAAGTTTCTTTTAAGAGGAATTTCCACAAAAATATCACACCCCATCATTGGCTCCAGCCAGCTGTGATGAATTAGATGCGGTGATAAAAATCGTTTTCTACCACAGCTTTTGCGAGATATTATGTACCATGGTTCGATAACTCTGTCTTCTGTCTGCTATGCTTTCCCTTTTCTCCCGTCCTGTACCCTGCCTGACCCTCCTATCGTCTCGGCCTCCCTGTGTCTACAATTCGGATAAATTCTCACGGACCTTCGATCCACTGCCCCACCCGCACCTGATCTTCCTTTCACGATCTGTGGAACTGTGCCTTTGTACATAAACACGATAACTCCAATTAGAATCCAGCACCTCTGTCTCCAGTCTCATTCGTTACTGAATACCTCGCCATCCATGAATCCAGCAGAGTACAGGGCCCATTTACATCAACAAGCTGCCCAGATAGCTGACCTGACCACGGCTCTGACTGCAACCCGAGAGGCTGTAGCCACAGCTACCCTTCTGGAGTCTTTGTTCACCCAATCATCTCTGTCTCCCCTCTGGATAAGCTTTTAGTACTTCTGTTTCCCAGCTGGAGCTGTACAATGGGCACCTGGACCACTGTTGGCTGTCTCATGTAATGCTCTTTTTACCTACCATTACAGACTGGAGGTCTCAGACACAATCCGTCCCCTATTGTTCATGCTGCTCTTGCATCAGTCCCTAGGAATATTAAGACCACACATCCACCAGGTCAGCCACCCTTAACAACTCTCTTGCATTGACAAAGGGGGCAGAAATCAAGACATCTACATCCCAACGACTCTCTGCCATTATTCAGCTAACAGACCTACCGAAGTGAGTTGAGTACTGAAACCACCCTGGAGGATAAATAAGGGATCCCTGACCAATTTTGTTGTAGGCTGAAGCTACTGGATAAGTAGTGAAATGTTCTTCTTAAGTAGTAGTTCAGCTGACATGGTTTAACTTCCAGACAGCTCCACCTGGACGACTGATAATCTTCATCCACACCCCCTTTACCTGGAGATGAACCGGGGGCACCAACCCCACCAAGGAAGACCAGGTCAAGTTTATAATCTCCCTTCTCTCAGGTGTAGCCCTTGACTGGGCCACCTTGCTATGGAGGAAGCAAAGTGCCTTTACCTGTCTGGAGTTGTTCTGTTTAGATGAGTTAAAGAGAGTTTGCCTGAAAGGGAGGGGGTGAGTCGCTCGACAGGATTATTAATCTCTTCGTCCTGATGGTGGTGGGTCTCTTTCTAGATTCAAAGTCGGTGATTTGGACAGAGTGAGCAGTACCCTGAACCAAAACTACTACCACAGCATTTTATAGTGCCATGCAATACCCTCTGGTTTACGCCTAGTTGGTCAGAGGTTCATCCTAGCAAAATAATGACCCAAAATATACCCCCAGGCTGTCAGCACTACGATAGAACAAAAGAACAAGACGGTAGGCTTGGAAAGGCCAGCACAGTCTCTAGACTTAAATCCCATGGAGCTGCTTTGGGATGAACTGGACAGAAGGGTGAAAGCAAAGCAACCTACAAGTGCAACATGTTTGTGGGAACTTTTGCAACACTGTCCCAACAGTATTTGATTTCCATTTTGGAAAGAGTGCCATGAGTGTGTCTAGCTGTTATATCTGCAGAAGGTGGCTACTTATATTTCATTTTGTTACAGAAAACAATTCCGTGCTTTATTTTGGATGTCCAATTGTTTATTTGTTCTATCCTTTATTATCAGAGTACATTGAGACATTTAACTGCATACATTTCAATAAAAACAAAAAAAATGGGGTTCTATAATTTTTGTAGTACTGTACATTTACTTACTAATTAGTATTTAGTATTGCTTTATGAAACATACAGCATTGCTGCCATTTGACTGTACGCAATATAATTAATCAATCAATGAACAAATTGTACTCTTACTCATTTGTAATCCGCTTTGCAGAAAGGCGTCTGGTACATAAATGTAAATGAACTTTGTTATTGTGTTTCTGAATTGTGTTTTTCTCCCCTGGTTAATTTTTTTTTAAGATTCATCTGGGGTAAAACTGTTGAAACACTTTGCTATATTAGATGTCTTGGGTGAATTATGACCGGACGAAAGTTTTTCATTAATTAAAATTTTATTTTATCGTGATTTCTGGAAAGTCAGGAAAATATCGTTCCGAACGTCAGCGCTAGATGTCACCAAACACCTCTTTACACAATGTGAGGGATACATTTTGAACCTCAGTGGCTGCATCTCAGTAAACAGGGTATGCTGCAAATGCCAAAAGAGATGAAAAATAAATAAACCAATAGGATTCAAATTAACATAATTGTTTATTATAATGTAGCGTCTTACTGTTTTAAGCATAACCAGGCAGAATTTATGCTTTGTTGCAACCGTAGATATTTAACAGGTTTAACGCAGAGGCGGATCTAGAGAATTTGGCATAGGGTGACAACAGGGTGGCAGGGAGATTTTAAGGGGGTTCCAACACAAATACATTTGTTTAGATGCACAGGGATAGATGTGTGAAGTAGGCCTGTATATGATATTAATACAATTAGTCATTACAAAGATAAGTTCAGCCTCAGAGCAACAATTACGAGTTTGACATTTTATAATTCCCACCCTAGAAGAAACTGAAAAAATATTCCACAATATCAGTGTAAATTTGCAACATGATCTGTCATTTTGTTTTTGCAATAATTAAGAAATAAAGTGTCTGTAGCAGAGGACTTGTCGCAAAAACACGTGCTTCTTGCCATCTGACTACAAATACACTGAAAAAGAGGTGGTGATCATACCCTGCCTTGCACCCAAGGATGTCTAGGATAGGCAGGCCACCTGTGACCCTGAACAGGATATGCCATTGGAGGATGGATGGATTGATGGATGGATGATTATATGATTATATTATACTGTGTAAAGCCAGGAGATGGCAGCAAAACAGATTGCTCATGTATAAATGTCCATGCGCAAATGGCAAATAAAGATCTTGAATCTTGAATTCTGGCAAAAACAGTTATGGCGTTCATGTATAATACTACACATATAGACACTGAATGACCAAGTCCAGGTGGCACACGTGTATGGACAGAAAAAATAAAGCAGTGCATATCCACATATTCATACATCATTCCACAGACTCACTCCACAGACTCAAGCCCATGATTCTGCAGGGGTCAGGTAATAGTAGCACTTTATGTGTCTTTCTGCCAGCCTGTGTACTGTACCAGACAAAAGTAGTAAGATACTGACAATAAGAAATATAAAATAACAGCAAAGGTCACCTAATGTATTTATATTGATTGCACAGTACATGATTACAGTATTTTCCTATGTATTGGAATGTCATGAATTATGTGTATATACAAGTCAGACTGAGTGATACTGTGACTTGTTTTAAGGTTAAAATGCTGTGGAGAGCTTTTTCAGAACAACTTATGATTATGATGAGTATTACTACTACTGATAATAATAATAATAATAATAATAATAATAATAATGGAATATTTTCTTGTATGTATATAAAAAAATAATAATAATCATGTTTTCTATATGGATAAAAGAAAATAACGCATAGTTAAAAACGCTCAAAATACAAAGGTAATACCTTTAAAATTAATGGTGTAATTGATAACTGGACAGAACTACAAGACCCACAGTTCATCGGTTTGAGACAGCGCTACAAGCGCTCAGCGACACGGTGATGTAACAATGCGTGTTTGAAGTCCTTGGGAGGTTGTTTTAGGTAGAGCCGAACGCAGCCGAGATGGTTTGATGCTGATGCAGGACGGCCGAACGCATAGGGTGATGCGGATTTTAAACTCTGGATTGCCTGTCTCTTTGTCGAGCGCTAGTGTCTTTATTCCAGTATATCGTGACTCTCGACGTTTGACTAAGTTTTATTTATTCAGCTGAAGGTTAAATAGAAAACGTACATAAACCACTTTTGAGGTTAATTGATGGTTGCGGTTGATTTTTTTTTTTTGTCAAATCGTCTTGGTACAATGGCGTTCTTTGGATAATATATATTTCGCAGAGGCTTTTTTCTGAATTTGTTTTGAAAGTTTTTTTCGCGTTTATTTTATGTTGTTTGGATAAACGGAGATGGCGGATGCAGCCGAGTGCGGTGTTAAAGTAATGTGCCGATTCAGGCCATTGAATGAAGCTGAAATCTCGAGAGGAGACAAATATATCCCTAAATTCAAAGATGATGACACAGTGGTAATATCGGTAAGTTCCCGTAATATATGTGAACCTGAAAGGTATAAACAGTGATTGTCTCGGTAAAAAGGTAGATAACACGAATTCTGAAACATTTGATTAACAAAAAATCCTTCATGGTTTTCTGTCCCGGGAGGGCGCAGAGATGCGCAAGATAGAAAACATTTTACGCAACGGGTCAGCAATTGTGAACACCTGCGGTGACATCTGAAAATCACTGGCTGTGTTATTGTGTGTCAGTGCTCCAACACACCATACCCCGGTAACTGATGGCATTTACTCCAAATTCTACAGTAATTAATGGCGAGCTAGGGTGGTTGTTTATATTCGCAAGAAGTGTGTGCGTGTTTTGGGGGGTGGGAAATATATGACAAATGACTTTAAAAATACGTATTTTAATGGGTAGTTTGTACACATGCTGTCTTGCCGTGTTAAGATGTTCAACATGAGGCATCAAATGGCACGTAAAGTGAAGTGTCCGGGATCGTAATTATTACGGATGAAACAACCTATGGTTATTTTCTTGTTTCACTAAAACACAGTGACTTAAACTGGTTTTTAAAAACGAAAACTCCATAATTGTGTAGACATATGCAACCATTTTCAGCTGATTTACAATTTTAACTTCTTGCTGTTTTATAGTTTTAATGATCTCCAACCCTTTCAAAAATCAGCGTTTCAACTACGGTCAGCACCTGCTTTCGTGTTTCTGGCGGCGCTGAGTCAGCACTTATTACACGAACCGTGGGAAAATGTCTATTAATGTCTATCTAAAGAGCATAAGGGTGTCCTGGGCCCGAAATTACCCCAACATCATTAGTGAGACTGACCGTTCTTGAACCAGTCATGAATATGAAAGTGGCCGTACGTCGTGTATACATTATGTGAAATACGAAACTGCTGCAGGGGAATAATTGCATTAAAAATGGTCGAGGTCCTCCAGACGCTTTACGGTGAAAGCGCAGGTTGGGTTCTTTCAAAATTCTGATTATGGGATTACTGTAGTGGGTTGTCCCCTGCCCTGTGTCTCCTGGAATGAGCTCCAGGCTGCCTGTGACCCTGTATTGGATAAGCGGTATTGACAGTGGATGGATAGATTGTGGGACTAGGTTTGTGATATTAACAAAATAAGGCGCAGTATTCAAATGGCATTGTTTTAAAGTGCATTATTATTAAGCTATCTTATAACTGGTGCTATCTTATAACTGGTGTTTGTTATTTACATGATGAATGCAGGGCGAGGTCAGTAGTACTGTATTCTCTCAGCATATTCTAACAGACATCGCAGGGGTACCAAAACTGCCGACTGCTTATTTCACTCTGAGTTACTGTACTCTGAGTTAAGTGTTTCAGGGAAAACTAGGTTCTCATGACTAGGTACGGTTAAACAACAGGGCCCAGTTTGGATCAATCGGTTTCATCTACTTTTCCCTATAAGAATTGGATCTCTTAGACAGTAGTTTTCACATGGGGGTATTACTGCTCAACAGCACTTCATGAGGTACTTCACAGAACTACAATACAATACTCTGCATTCTGACATCCTGACCGCAGAAGTTTAATAACATTGAGCAGGACAAGTTCATGTAAGCCACATGTATGAGGGGCCCTCATTTGGAATGTACGCACTGTTTATTAAATCAGCAGTCTTTAAAGCTGTGCTCGTTTTAATTACTGCTGCTTGTCAGGTGATCTAGATATGAGTCATTTAACAGCTTTGAAACTGCACCTGCGCATGTTGTAGAATACCAGCATATTGATTAGCTCACAAAAACCATCAAAACCTTGTGACAACATCTTTGAGATACTGCAAAGGTCATCTGGGTCTTATCTACTCTCTATATCTGCTTTGTTGTGCGTGGAGGCCATTTTCTTGTGACACTGTCCATAACTGAAGGAATAACTTGTGCAGGAATGGCAGTGGTAGACCGGAGACTCTCAGCAGAGGCCTGTTTGACATGCTCAACTTTGCTGTTCCTCATTCACTTTAGCCCCTTGCCTAAGAAAACACTATTGAAATGCTCCAACAATACCACACTTGTTCTCGGCCAGGCAGCCCTGTTCTTCTGTTTGAGATGTATAGTCCTGTCCAGCAGGTTGTTTACCTTTTTTGTATGGATAATCATGACGTAACGAAGGTTGCCAGTGCAGGGGGGATTTTTTTTTCTGTGAAACTGAAAGATGGAGAGTAGAGACCGGTCTGGTAAGCCTTTACTTCTGTTTTAGAAGCATGAAGTAAACTTGAGTGTTTAGGCATGACATTGTGGGGTTTCAATACTGACCTTGTGTAAGTCACAAATTCTTATGCAAGGTATATAAGCAAGAACCCTGGAAAGGTGTGTGGCCAGAGCCTGTCTGAAGTGAGCTGTTTGGCACCAAACTTAGCAGATGCAAAACAGAGTGGGCTGAGCTGTAAAGCTGATGGTACGAGAAGCCGTAGAGGGGACAAACTGCCGACGCTTGCTAGTTGCTTGGCTGGACAGTGTCTGATGCAGACTGAAGTGAAGGGGGGGGGGCATGTGGCTGATTCCTGCTGATGGAACTGGCACTGGTGCATCATGGTCTTGATGGCTGCACTTTAAACTGGGTGGGGCAGGGGTGATGTGGATGAACATCCACCACATCCATACTGAACTGCCTTTGAGCTCCACTAACCCATGTGCACATGCACAGTATGGCACATAAGTAAATTTGTGAAATAGCCATTGTTATTTATTATTATTGTTGTTATTGTAATAACTTTGCAAACACATCCTAGTGCTTATTAAATTTTTTTTTCTGAAAGGGAATTATTAAGCTGGAACTGTTCTGGCCAATGAGTCTGCACAAACAAAGAAAACAAAGACCCTGCATGTCGAACCTCTGCATACTGGCCTTGGTGTCAGGGGCCGTGCAGGAATTTTTATACTCTTTACTTATTAAGCAGTCATGAAGATTTGATCATCAACATTGCAGTTGGCACCACAGTTCTTTGCCATTTAGCAAGAGAACGAGAAACGTAGTGGGTGTATTTCAGGAGGTGCTGAACAGCAAGCTCACACCCTATCACCGAGTTAAAATGGCAGCGTGTTCACTAGCTGCTTGTTTCTTGGAGAACAGGGCACAGCCCTGTCGGAGCCGGGCACAGAGAGCGGGCACCCTTCAGGCTCTAGCTGTGGGTGGCTGATTCAGCGACATTCCCTTCCCGTGCCAACTCTGACGCTGCACATGTGACAGGACAAAACGGCTGCACTTCTATTACACTGAACAGCCCTCCCCCGCCTTTTGTTTTCCATCTGTTTGCTGAGGATGCTCATCACAGCAGGGGCAGGCTGGGAAGGATGTGTCATCTCAGATAGCCAGATGCAATGCCTCGGAGAGCATGTCCCCTAACATTAATACTTATAATAATTATAATAAAGCACATCATTAAGCTACTCCAGTTATCAGCCAGATTCTGAGTTAATGGCAAGATTTTGACAGCTTTATAATATAAGAACATTGTATTGTGACCCAGAAATGGACCGATAAGTACCTCCCTGTCCTTGGTGTAACATATGTGTGCATCATTTAGTTCATGGCAGCTTGGAAGTCATTGCTGGGTCTTAGTGCTGTTTAATAATTGATCAGGATATAAAGTTCTATGTTTCTGTACTTGAAAAGCCGCACCCTTGACATGTCTTTGCCTTGATTGAAAGAAGGGAGAAGTTGAGGGTTTGTTGGAATTACAGGATGTGCTGGGACAAAGGGGCTCTGTTAACTTCGGCTTGTTTGCTGCTGTCCATAATAAGGAACTGGGTATTCAAGCACCATGTGGGGTAATTTTGTTATGCACTGTCTGAAGATGTGCTTGTCGTGATCTGTGCGGGTTTATAAAATTACATACGCGCTATTATTAATGTGGCCAGAACCAATCTGCTGTGGAAATAATATGACATGGAAGGAATATTGAATTCAGTGCTGTAGCTCATATCTGGGTAACGGTTTAAGTGGGTAGACAGGATGTATGCTGATATCAGACAGTTTTTTTTCTTTTTACCAGTGGACTTCTGCTATGTTTGATTTTGTGTATGTATTATTATTGTATTATTTTGCCATGTTTTTATTTTGCCCAGTTAATCATTGCAGTTTGAAATACTTTGTACTCACTCTTTTCCCAAAATGCATTGTACTCCACCTACTCTGGCCAATGTTTCAGTGACCAGTGCCGCGTCTGTCTGTCTGTCTGCCTCTCGCCGCATCTGTCTGTCTTATTACAAGCAGCTGTCATTAAATATGATGGAAGAAAAATATTAAGATGTCAAATGTTTTACCCTTGTCTGAGGGCTGTATGCATTGTCATATTTTCTGTGAGCAGAAGTTGACATGTTTAATTTTGAACTTTACGTAAAATGCAAATGCATTTTTGTGTTATAGCGTTCATTGCTAAAAGACTTAAGTAATTTTTTCCCTGTTAGCAGAAAGGTATTAAGTGTGTGTGTGTGTGTGTGTGTGTGTGTGTGTGTGAAAGAGAGAGAGAGAGAGAGTGAGTGAAAATATAGAATTTTAGGTGAGATACCAAGATATAATTATACACACACACACACACACACACATTTTTATTGCCATATGGCAATCAGAACGATTGCTCATCAATAATTATCTTGTTTTTAATTTTTCATCTTCCTAGCATTGCCGTGTCATGACATAAGTGCAGCAGTTGTCTGTCAAAGTGACCCTTCTCACTGGGATGTGGCTTCCATGACAACACAATTTTTTTTTTTTTTTTTTTGTAACTTTGACCTCTATCTGCATGTTAAACTGTGGGGAGGTGATAGAACTGCCAGCTTTGAGAACAGCCAGCTGTGACTGACCTTTATAACCAGACTACTGGGAGCTCCTCACCACATCGTCAGTCACCGATGGACTTCTGTTACATGTTGCCCTGCACAGTACATATCAGCCTTGTTTGTGGTCAGAACCAATGAATGTTGAGCTTCTGTGTGCAGTTGTGTTATGTTTAAAGCTGCATGCACGGTACAAAACATGAAGAATATTTTAGCGTTTCCAGTGATGCAATGGGCACCATTTCCTGATGCATTACAGCTGAGAGTAAATCCCAAAAGATTCTTTGTTGCTCATGATAACGTCTAGGATATTGTGGGTTTGTTGTGGTTTGTTAGGGTCTTTTTGTCCCTGTCTGCATTCTGTCTTCCTGATGCTCAGTAAGGCTTGCTGCTGTACTGAGGCAGACATGTTAAAGCCTGTCTGCGATGGCAGAACCAGGCAGTCTTTCTCTGCTCAGTATAGGCATGACAATGTGCCAATGTCAATGTGCTGCCTGTCTGTGCCAGAGGAATACTCCTCGATCCTTAAAGACTGATGCAACACGAAGCACAAATCATTCATCTTATTAACGTTGGAACTGATGTGCAAAATGTGACCAGTTTGAAACTGCAGTGCTGTTCGAACTTGGTAATGTCGTGAAATGCCTTTGTTTCTTGAAAAGAATCCATTTAAACAACACGAACGTTATTGTTGCACACGTCTGCTGAAAACCAAAAATGTAGCAGCACCATTATGTAGCTGACTACAGGTTGAATGTTTCATTTGTAATGTATTTATCGAACTTTCTATATTTTGAAACTTTTTAATATGTTCTAATTCAGTTTAATACTCGGTTATTGCTCAATTTCTTTTTTTTTTTTTTCTTTTCTGAAGGTGTTTGCGAGGGTGATTGGAAGTTTTGAACTCGGTACAAATTAACTGTGCTTTTATAACCTGTGCCCTAGTGCTGTCTGACTTAACTTCCAGATCAACACAACCCTGACTAAATAGTGTCTTATTGCAAGGGCTTATGTAAAACTTGCTTGGGTTCTCCTTAGAACTGTAATGGGAATAAATTAGTGAGAATGTCAGAACACTGCAAAACCATTGCATTGTTTGTTTATTTTTGTCTTGTCGGCAGGGCAAGCCGTATGTCTTTGATAGGGTCCTTCCTCCGAACACATCGCAGGACCAAGTCTACAACACCTGTACCAAACAGATTGTGAAAGGTTGGTGTCCACTCTGGTCTCCAGGTAACTGTGGAGTTCTGAGGACACCTTGGTTTCTGAAGATTGGTGTACAGTGCAAATTTGTTTTTTGTTCGTGGGGATTAACGATGATTCTCATTTCCTTCACTGTTAAATCAGCCCAGCTGAACAGTTAAATATGCAACAGTGCGGTTCCGTCTTGTCTTTGACACTATCCCCAAGGTGCTTTTTTGGTTTTCACCAAAATTACTTGAAATGGTTTTAATGAACCCAGTTAATTTTGATCACATTCTTTCCACGTATTCTATGCCAAACCACCCGTAATTTGGAGTAGTAACTGAGATTTTTTTACTTGACCACCACCTGTTTAATCGTGTGACAGACCTGCTTGGGATTTTGTCCTCTTGCAGATGTCCTTGAAGGGTATAATGGAACTATATTTGCCTATGGCCAGACCTCATCGGGGAAGACTCACACCATGGAGGTAAATATTCACCTTTCATCATATCATATACTTGTGCTACCATTGTAATACATGCTAAGTCATTAGATTTAATTGAATAAGAGATGACGTGTTGTCATCTGTTTGCTTTGACTGGGTCTTATCAGTGTGAAGGTCAGAAGAATTTAACAGATCAGTTATGTGTGAGCGTGGAGATCGTAGCCCAGGAGTGGGCCATAACTAGTTTAGCATGGCTGCTTATATAGGATTTCTGCTGTGAATATTAGGTTAAATGGCCTCCCTTTCTTCAAACATGCAAAAATGCTGGGTGAAAAGATTACGTGGGGCATGGTTGAATATTGTTGTTAAGTGCACTGTGGGGGCTGCTGGGATTTCACTGTGTAAGATGAAGATATTATTTCTTATTGCAATAGAAATATCAGTGCCCCCCCATTTTTTTTTTTCTTTTTCTTTTCATCTCATCTTCTGTCTTCATTCTTGCCGCTTAGGTACTTTGCGTGCTACAAACTCCTGGTGTCTAAAATAGAATTCTTTCTGTCTGCAGAGGCATTCAGAATTTCAGATACCATGCATCATGCCACAAATTCAAATGCTTTATCACACAACCTAGTGGGAAATATTTTGGCAGTAATAACAAATCCTGGTATTAATTTCAAATAATTTCACTGTTACTTTTTGCCATTACTGATGATGGTGACATATAAGCAAAGTGCTTTGATTTCTCCCTGAGATACTGATGAGGAGAAGAAATGTGTATGATCAGTAGATGGATTTGTTGCATTATGCTTTTGTACTCCCTAAACAATTAACTTTGTTCCATCTTATCTGTGACAATGAGCGGTTAATGCAAAAAGTCGTCAGCGTATTTTGGAAAAATACTGTTGAGGGAATATGAAATGAAGGAGCAGCTTCTACCGTTTTTCCTCCAGTACTTCAGTTGCTAATCTGCAGACTTTCGCTAGTAGGCAAAGATGCATCACCAGATTGCTGTTGGGCAATTGACTGAGAATGCCATAGCGATTACCTAGAGATTGCTGGCCTTGCAAAAAAAAAAAAAACTTATCTCTCCTCCCAAGTGTGCAGGGATCCTTACACAATCACTATGGCAGCAGTGAACAGGCGTTCTGATGGAGGAAGAAATACCTGCGCTAGAGCTCAGTTTTAGATGTACATTATTTTTGTATTCCTGCAAAACTTCATACCTCCTGCAGGGCAGCTCCAAAATGAAACAAAGTAATATTTTCAGTGCCAGTATCAAATAATGTGTTTGGTTTTTTTTATGCTGGGAAGGATGTAGGAGATGTAAATGCCATCTGTGTGTGGGCTCTTTGCCTTTAGGAGATATGAAGTCATCATGAGATGTGAAATCAGAGCTGAGGAGATCTTGTCTTTGTATGACCGATTCCTTTGATGATGCTGCAGACGGTCGTACAAGCCTGCTGACAGCATTAAGATGCGAGTTATACCGACCTAGTAGGTCTCATGTAACTTGATTCTGGACTGTCTTGTACCAGGGCAAGCTCCATGACCCTCAGCAGATGGGCATCATCCCCCGCATTGCCCGAGACATCTTTGACCACATCTACTCCATGGACGAGAACTTGGAGTTTCACATCAAGGTGACAACCATTATGACCGCTTCCAGTAGGGTTAGACAGTGGCATTGCACTCTTGCATTCATATGAACACCCATGATAAGTCAAAGGCTGGATTGTTGAATATGTTACCACCAGGCTGCAAAATATATTTAAGTCACCCTTTTGCTTTACTCTGCTAATTTAGGACTGATGTACATGACATAAATTTGGCTGTACAGAGTTGTACTGGTCAAAATACTGTTGACCTATAAACAAATCTTCCATTTCCCTCAAGATAGCCTATATATTTCCTCTGACACAAATTTTTGCGTTAAGATACCTTGCATATACTCATGAACTTAAATTTGAGAAGCTAAAAAGTCCGGTTTATGACTAGTTTTTTGGTTGAAAATGTTGACCAGTGGGCCTGATGATTATAAACCTGTGATCCTTCCCATTTTGGGTTATGTCAGCTTACAGGGCCAGTCCTGACAGCATTGTCTTGCGAGGGAGCCGTCTTGCTTCAGTTCTCTGTTAATTACAGTCATGTTAGGTCATGTACTTGTTTTCCTGCATACAGTGATTGACTAAGTGCATCTTTTATTCATGTCTTTCTAATGTGACTAGATGTAATACCTTTGCCTTTTCTTTGTGCAGGTGTCATACTTTGAAATATACCTAGACAAAATACGAGACCTCTTAGATGGTAAGCGAAGACGACGCCCTAATGGCTCATCTGCTCTTAATTATCACTTTCCTGTTTGAGTGTTTTTGCGAAAATGTTTTTGAGAAACTGGATTTGTTTGTGGTCTGTAATTATGTCACTTTACTGTTAAGTTTCCAAGACCAATTTGGCTGTTCATGAAGACAAGAACAGAGTTCCCTATGTCAAGGTAAAGCAATAGAAAAAGTTTTCTCTACCCTCTTTCACTTAATATGTATTGCAGTGTAACACAACTGCAACGGTATCATAATGCCAGGTTTTGCCTTGAAAGGTCTGAAATGTACTTGAACGTGGCTGTGCCCGCAGGGCTGTACAGAACGGTTTGTGTCCAGCCCAGAAGAGGTCATGGATGTCATTGATGAAGGGAAAGCCAATCGACACGTTGCCGTCACAAGTAGGCATCCAGTCCAGTCACAGTTGGTTCAACCACAGAACACTTAATTGCTGTGATTACTAGAACTTCATAGCGTACCATTTAAGGACTCGGATTCCTGCTCTTGTACACTTGAGTACTTGTCTGTCAAGTTAAATGGATGCAGGTTTTCCCCCCCCCACCCAGATCGATTGGCTAGATAGATTTGATACACTCAAGCTGATCCTAATACAAAGGTCACGATGAGTTATTTCCACACTGTGCCAGTGAATTCCACTCTGATGTTCCAGAGAGCCTCTGGTTCTTCTTTGGTTTCCTCAGACATGAACGAACACAGCTCTCGGAGCCACAGCATTTTTCTCATCACCATCAAGCAGGAGAACATGGAGACAGAGAAGAAACTGTCAGGGAAGTTGTACCTGGTGGACCTGGCAGGCAGTGAGAAGGTCCGTCTGGCTGAGAGAGTCCATCTTCTCCTTCAGGCCGCTCCCAGTCACACAGACCTCCACGAACAGGGACACCTCCTCCCTTAATCACTGGGCTGCTTGTCTTTCTGTTTATCCATTTTAAGGTCAGCAAAACTGGGGCAGAAGGAGCCGTATTGGATGAAGCTAAAAATATCAACAAGTCTCTGTCAGCGCTGGGGAACGTCATCTCTGCTCTGGCTGAGGGAACCGTATGTCCTTCCTCCTCCTCCTCTCCCTCTGCCTACTGCAGCATCACTCCTTTGACGCCTATTGCTCTTTCATGTGAAACTCATACTTGTGTTTTTTTTTTTTTTTTTCTTTTACATTGCAGTACTCACTGTTATAGACTTGGCAGAACATTTCTGGTGTCCTTTTGGTGTATTTACACACATCTTATTTATTCTGAAGTTTCAGAACTGTGTGGCAAATATGTTAACGTAATCCTACAGATTAAATGCCACCAACTGTAACACATTTTGGTGTTAAAGAAAACTTTAGATTAAAACCTATTTTGTTTGTGTAAGGGTGAAGTATAACTGGAGAAACACACAAATGCTGGACATCAGATGTCTTATTGTACTCATTAGCTTTGTAGTGCAGATCTTTACCTTGAAGGAGCTCAGAAAATATTCACCTGTGTCAGTGGATAAAGTGTGATTGAGTAATTAAGCTCTTTTTACAATGCTGGAATTTGATGACCATGGGCGTAGCACCAAATTCTGGGCACTGAACATTTTGAGGTGCCCCTAACACTCCCTTTAAGGCTGTTGGAGGTCCCTCCCTCCCTGTGCTTGGGCCCTGGGTTATCAGTTCCACTGTTTCCCCCTAGTCCAGTGCCTCTGTTGGTGTCACGTTTTGTACTGTAAAATCAGTGGCCTTGCTGCTTCAAAGGGACCGAACGTGACTCGAGCTTCTCGTGTGGCAGAAAACGCACGTGCCATACAGGGACAGCAAGATGACGCGCATCCTGCAGGACTCGCTTGGCGGAAACTGCCGCACCACCATCATCATCTGCTGCTCGCCCTCCATCTTCAACGAGGCCGAGACCAAGTCCACGCTCATGTTTGGCCAGAGGTAAGCGCCACTACCAGGGCCCTCCTCATCTCACTAGTTCTCATATAAGGCTGGTGCATTTTCAGATTTTGTGTGTGTGTGTGTGTGTGTGTGTGTGTGTGTGTGGGACTCGCTGCATGATGTGCCGTGCTCTCAGTAGTTCTCCACAGTCTGACTGCCTGAGAGATGGAGCTGGTTACCCAGAGCAGATCTGACTGAGCAAATGAGAAGTGGCTGCTTGGCAGATGGTGCAGCAGAACGGAGCTCACAGACAGATAGTTGTTTACTACGCTGTAACAGACAAAATAAATAGCAGCTCTGAATAATGCAATGAAATCATTATTGTCTCATGTGAGAAATATGTTCAAACTTTAGGACCACCAAATGCTTGCAACAATAAGTGTCCTCATACACCTCCATGTCATCTGTGCGCCGTCTCTCCCGGCAGAGCCAAGACCATTAAGAACACGGTGTCGGTGAACCTGGAGCTGACGGCCGAGGAGTGGAAGAAGAAGTACGAGAAAGAGAAGGACAAGAACCGCAACCTGAAGCTCGTTATCCAGAGGTTGGAAGTGGAGCTGAACCGCTGGAGGAATGGTGAGCTCAAGAGAGCCTTCAGGAAGACATAATGCGATGGATGGTGTTTAAAAATCCTGTACAGGTGTTGAAATGAAGAGGGCTCAATGCGTGTACATCATTGTACAGTGTGGTGGACAATGATTAACACTCCATTACAGGTACTGAGGATGAACAAGTAATACATTAGCCCAGTGTAGAATGGTTTCATAGCAGCAACAGTCAAGTGTAAGGGTAAAATCTGAAATGTTATGGATACTATATGGTACCTAAATGTCACATGGGATGCTTGCTTCTAGATGCTGTCGTCAGTGTCGTTGCTGTTTCCCATCCCCCTTTCCAGGCGAAGCCGTACCTGAGGAGGAGCAGCTGAGCGCCAAGGACCAGAAGAATCTGGAGCCCTGTGACAACACACCCATCATTGACAACTTGGCCCCGCCCACTGGCCCGCTGTCCACTCAGGAGAGCAGCAAGTACGAGGAGGACATCAGCAGCCTCTACAAGCAGCTGGATGACAAGGTAGGCCGGGGTAGAGTGGCTGTGAAGTATTGTACATCTGGTGTTCAGTACGCTGAGATGTTCTTAACTCCACAATGCATGTGTTATCTCACTCCATTGCATTAGATCAGGGGTGTCAAAGGAGGGCCACAGTGGGTGCAGGTTTTTCTTCCAACCAATTCTTTAGTTTTAATTTGACCATTATCTTAATATAAATTATCCATACATCCTTACTTCTCTTCAGTCTTCCTGATCATTTGCATGTCTGCACTTATCTTAAGTGAGAGAAGGTAACCGTTATATAGAAGAAAGTTAAAAGAAAAACTTTTGTGCTTTAAGATCTGTAACAAAAATTAAAATCACATATTAGGCACTCCAACTGTGTATGTCTGGATAATTTAGCGTAGTGTTTAATTCAAATCAGTAATTATTAATTGTATTCAAATTGTAATAAATGAACAGCATAAGCAGGTGCCATTGACAATGAATGCTTAATCAGGACCAAGGACTTAAGTGATCATTAACAACAAATGTATTTAAAGATATAACATAACTGTTAAAAAATGATAAAATGATAGACTTACTGATGTTACTTTTTTTCTCATGATTTTAAAACTTAACTAAAAATTAAGCTTTTAAGCTTGTTTGCCCTTCTTGGTTGACACAGTAATTATACAAAAAAGTCAATAATGTTTATTTAAAATCGTCAATTAACAGCAGAATTTGGCTGAAAAAAGCTGCACCCGCTGCGACCCTTCAGGACTGTGCTTTAACGCCCATGCATTAGATACATTAAAATTTCTTCGGTTTTACCTTTTTCATTCAAGTTATTACAACATTGTGACTGAACGTACTGAACGCTGATCAGGCTGTAATTGTTTCACCTGTCTTCTCTCTCCTTAGGATGATGAGATCAACCAGCAGAGTCAACTTGTGGAGAAACTTAAACAGCAGATGTTGGACCAGGATGAGGTAATAGCTGTTGCCTGCCCATTGTAACCTATAAAACAAAAGTTTGCCCTTAAAGACTTCATGAATGACTCTTAATTAAGGCAGCAATTCCCCTGGGTGTAAAGTGCAATCATGAACTCCAGTAATAATGAGGATAATCTAATTAGCTCTTTGGTCGTGTTGGGAAACAATCTTTTCGTGAATTGATAAGGCCAGTGTTGTTGCAAACAAGTGGCTTTTTAAATTGATCGTTAGCATTTTAACAAACAAATAAACAAGCCTAAAGTAAAGAATCAGATTCTCTAAGCAGTGTGTTTTACAAAGTGTTCTCTCAGGAGAGCACAGTGCAGAGCTTCGTCTGAAAAGATCCAGCTTGCGTTGTCTCCACCTAGTGGCCTTTACAGAGCATATATTTCAGGAAGTGAACGCTGCACACACTTACGCTGCACACACTTACGCTGCACACACTTACGCTGCACACACTTACGCTGCACACTTGTGTGTTCTTCACATTTGCTCCAACTTGTGCATTCTCGGTCTGACTGGTGGGCATGTGACGTTTACACAGTGTGTACAGAGTATGGAAGAGTGACGTTCACACAGTGTGTACAGAGTATGGAAGAGTGACGTTCACACAGTGTGTACAGAGTATGGAAGAGTGACGTTCACACAGTGTGTACAGAGTATGGAAGAGTGACGTTCACACAGTGTGTACAGAGTATGGAAGAGTGACGTTCACACAGT
>JABJVR010000080.1:495717-522529 GCA_025773905.1 Chitala chitala
GTATGGAAGGGTGACGTTCACACAGTGTGTACAGAGTATGGAAGGGTGACGTTCACACAGTGTGTACAGAGTATGGAAGGGTGACGTTCACACAGTGTGTACAGAGTATGGACGGGTGACGTTCACACAGTGTGTACAGAGTATGGAAGAGTGAAGTTTACACAGTGTGTACAGAGTATGGAAGCGTGAAGTTTACACAACACATAGAGAATGCTGTCACAAAAAGCCGGAGCTCTAGTTGTTCATTTTTCTGGACAGCTGTTGGCATCGACGAGGCGTGACTACGATAAGATCCAGGATGAACTGTCACGGCTGCACATGGAGAACGAGGCGGCGAAGGAGGAGGTGAAGGAGGTACTGCAGGCCCTAGAGGAACTGGCTGTGAACTACGACCAGAAGAGCCAGGAGGTGGAGGATAAGGCTCGTGCCAACGAACAGCTGCTGGAGGAGCTGGCACAAAAGACGGTGAGGGGGGGTGCGGGGGTATAACAGTGTACGTGGGGGTGTGTTTGTGCACAGGAGGGGAGGATGTGGGTACCTATGTAAAACTAAATTGAAATGGATATTGTATGTATATGCAGGTATTTAGTTACGTTCAAAATACTGCAGCGTAATGAAAAACTAGGTTCTTCGAATAAATGTCGCAAGTTTGATTTTTGAACAATGGTACCAACCAAAAGACCAAAATGGTCAAATGTTTGAATAAGCTTTAAGAAGCCTAGAGTTTTTTTCATTCTTAATATTTTCTATATTATGTAAGAATGTGTTGTATAATGAAATGACCAACATTTATAGGTGTTTGTATACAGTTTAAAGCAAAGAGAGCCGTGTGTGTGTGTGGGGCCCTTAGGCAAGCCTTCAGGCTACACAGAAAGAGGTGGCTCAGCTGCAGGAGATGAGCTCTCACCAGAGGAAGAGGGCAACTGAGGTGCTCGGCCTTCTGCTGAAGGACCTGAGTGAGATCGGGAGCCTCATCGGCACCAGCGACATCAAAGCAGTGAGTTCACCCCACCCCTCCCATCTGCCACTTTTACAGCTTACACAAACAACATGGGGAAACTGTGTACCTAATTCAGCTGTTAGACTCAGTCCTGCTCTGCGTTTCCTTACTGGTGCCTCCTGCTTGCAGGTAACAGAAGCAAACGGTGTGATTGAGGAGGAGTTCACCGTCGCACGTCTCTACATCAGCAAGATGAAATCAGAGATCAAGTCACTGGTGAACCGCGGCAAGCAGCTGGAGACCGCCCAGGCTGACGCCCATCGCAAGATTCAGGCCAATGAGAAGGAGCTGGCTGCCTGTCAGCTGCTCATCTCCCAGGTAATGGTCACAGAGGCGTGGCCATCAGGTGTGAATGGAGGTCTGCTGCTCTGAGAGGGTCTGTAATGATTAACATGTTCACTGCCCTCCTTCTCTGATATCCCTGTGGACAGCTGCAGGCCAAGGTCCGCTCTCTCACAGACTACGCTCAGAACATGGAGCAGAAGAAACGGCAGCTGGAGGAGAGCCAGGATGCGCTGACAGAGGAGCTGGCCAAGCTGCACGCACAGGGTGAGGCCCCCATGTCACGTGTGTGTGTGTGGTCTGCCCTGCCCCACGACAGCACCCCGGGGCTTTAAGGCTGCACCTGACAGGCGACTTGGGTCACGACCTACGTTGGTGTGGAGCTGAGTGTAAACACGATGAGTGTGTTGTGTGTGGGTGGTCTTTCAGCAGTATCTGATGATTGAGAAGGATTGTCGGTAAACAGTAATGCTGTATTTACTATGCTGGTTTAACACTAATGATATAATTATCATATTATAATTATTATAATAATAATAATAATCATCATAGCGATTATAGGGACTAGGGGCATTGAGAAATGACCCTGACACTCTCAGTACAACCGCAGTGTCACCATTACTTTTTTTACCGGGGTAATGTGATTGTACCGTGTGAAGGAGGTCGTCAAGGTCGAGTCTCAGCTGGGTTCTGCTCTTCATCCCGCAGAGAGGATGCATGAGGTGTCTGTGATGGACAAGGAGAAGGAACACATGAATCGGCTGCAGGATGCAGAGGAGATAAAGGTATCCCATTTATTTGTCTGCACTGTCAGGTCAGAGGTCATCACCAGTCTTTACCAACACTGAACTTTGTTTCCAGCCTAAAGGCTGCAGTTTGTACCATTAAAGTTATTGTACTAGTTTTGTCTGTGTGAATAAAGCTGTGTAGTTGGGTTGCGGACTTTGGTACTTGATGGGTTGAACTTCATTCAGGCCTGCATACGTGTACCTGCTCAACAGGCTGTGTTCTGAAGATCAGCTTTACCAGTAGTCAAAGATTTCTAAAATTCAGTTCAATTTAATTTTATATAGCGCCTTTTGCAACAGCATGCCTCAAAGCGCTTTACACAGAAAATTGAAGAAATCAATACAAATGAATGAAGCCAGACAACAATGGAGGAGAGGAACCAAAAACTCCGCAGTGTGGAGGAAAAAAAACCTCTGGGGGCCCAAGGTTGACTGGCTGCTCAGCCCCTCCTGGGCATCCTAAAATTACAGATAGTAGTGATACTTACAGACAGTTGGATTGTTCCAAGCAATTTTATATAACTAGCACAAAATAAGTCCTCCTTTGCTCCTGGTGCTGAAGCCAATCTCATAGGCCTTCGGTGTCCCTCTGGCGGGGCATCGTCCAAGCGAATACGTTTGGACTCGGCTGCTCTACGAAGGCATCCCGCTCAGATGGTGCCCAGGCAGGCACCGGGTAACCACATGCAGGAGGAGAGAGTTTAGAGAGGGATTAGCAAATAATACAAACTCTAGCAGCCCCATAGCAAATTGTTACAGTTGTATTGGCATGTACAGCATGCGCCAGCAGCAGTAATTACTGTGAGCAAGAGAGACTGTTTTGGGAAGGCTAAATCAAAAAAGTAGGTCTTCAGTCGGGATTTTTATCACCAGTAATGCTTTATTTGTTCAAAATTATCGGAAATTATATGGACGTTTTGGAGAGCAAGGGCTAAAATGTAATTTAAAGGTAGATGCTTAAATCCCTCAGTCTTTTTGGGCATGTTTTAATGGTCAGCATTTATACCCCAAGAATCCCTTAATACATTTGGAAATGTCCCCCCCCCCCCATACTTTATAGTAACCTTCTACAACTCAATGTTTGATGTAGTTTGAAATTTTTGACATTCAAGATGGCGCTCAAACTAGTCTGCTCTGAGCACGCGCGGCGATGTTCTCTGTCTCTCTGCAGCAGACTCTGGAGGAGCAGATGGATAGACACCGTGAGGCCCACCAGAAGCAGCTGAACCGCCTGCGTGACGAGGTTGACGAGAAGCAGCGAATGCTGGATGAACTGAAGGAGTAAGAGGCCAAGCCACACATGACAGGATCCTGCCAATCTCCTGGTGGGGTTTTTGTAGCTGTATCAACTCCTACATGGCCAGTTTCCCTTAACCCTGGTTTCGTGATGTAGCCTAACCATTGGGTGCAAAACTCATACTTGGAATGCTTTTATTTAATTTGACAGAGATCTTTTCTCTCTCCTTTCTTCATAATCATATACTGATTGTTTTTGCGTAATATCATGCTGGGATGCAGTTGGGCGACATCTTCACCCTGTCTTCCTCCTTCAGCCTGAACCAGAGCCTGCTGCTGGAGCAGACCAAACTGAAGGCTGACTGCGAGAAGCTCAGGGCTGAGGAGCAGGACAAGGAGACTAAGCTGGAAAAGCTCATGTAGGCCTTGCAGCGCGCACAGCCCTCGTCCTTCCTCCTTTCCCGTTTGTGTCCACAGGGACTGTTTCCTCTGCCGTGACTGTCTCTTAAGCAGGGATCCCTGTTGTCCTTTTTTATTCATTGAGATTTTTTTGTGTGTGATTGAAAATTGAACAAACACAGAAGTGAAATCCGCAGCCGCCGTCTGACCTGTTAGGTTTCTACATGTAATGGTAAATCTAGAGTTTTACATCAACTCACTATCACAGTGTTGTTTCTCAAGTCATTATCTGGTCTTTTTTGTTTTTTATCTCAGAATGCTTAATGAGAAAAGGGAGCAGGCCACACAGGACCTCAAAGGTCTTGAAGAGACTGTGGTACGTGCTTTACGTATTCCCACAATTCCTTGCTTTCAAACAGTAATTAATGAGTGACGCTGGCCCTGTGCAGGTTTAGTGTTCTGAATGGCACACACATTGTTTTAACTGATATGAATGATCTATAGTATTGACTATATATTGTATAGTCTAAATTCTCATCACTGATTGAAAGGAATATTTTGAATGGCACACAAACTGCATTTGTGTAATTTTTTGTTTCTTTCCAAAGCATTACTTTGCGTATTCTGTATTTATCGTGTGTTTAGGTGTGCTTGTATGTTGTGTCTGCAGGCCAGAGAGCTTCAGACCCTACACAACCTACGCAAGCTTTTCGTCCAGGACCTCACAACCCGCGTGAAGAAGGCGAGTTGGCTTTCATTGGCCCTTCGCCTTCCTGCGTGGGCGACAGCGCTGATCGCCACCTTTCTCACTCGTGTGCTTATAAACGAGGCCTGGTGGATGTGGAACTCTGACCCTCATCAGTAGTTCCTGAGCAGCTGGCTTTACACCAGTGAACATTCAGGGAGGAAAGGGATGACCATATTGGTTCAGATATTAACTCTTGACCTCAGCTTCTTCACTGACCATGGCTGTGTGTTTACATGCATGTCATTGTGTTTGGAATTCCTGTACATGTCTGAACTTTTGAATGAAAGTCACTGATGGAACATTTCATCGGTGCCTTTCTCACTTCTGCAAACATGCTCACCAGAAATACAAGTTAAATGCAGAAGAGTCGGTAATACGGTGTTGGGCTCTAAGGTGGCAAACGCTAAGTTGGGTGCTTTGTGTAGACAACAGATTGTGAGATGGAGTATCACATTCTGATTTAAATAAGTGGCTTTACTGGGAGCAGCCTGCAGTCCGTGTAATGTGGAATATTATTTGAAAGCAGTAAAACGCGCGTAGCCATTCTTATTGGCATGCCTTCATCGGTATTTTGCGTGAATGTAAGGACCCCAAGCACCGTCTCCCAAAATGGAGCAAATGTTGTAAACATGAATGCAGGGTATTGAGGTTGTGCAGTGGTTTTAACCTGGTTTAGTATGGTTTTGCACTAGGACTGGTTACTAGAGAAAGATGTTGGTAACGGCAGCACTGAAAGCTCAATATCTCGATCTGACCCCACAGAGTGCTGAGCTGGACTGTGATGATGCAGGTGGCAGTGCAGCTCAGAAACAGAAGATCTCCTTCCTGGAGAACAACCTGGAGCAACTTACCAAAGTTCACAAGCAGGTGTGATCTCCCTGACCAGCTCATCCTAGCTGAAAGCCCAAATCCTCTCTTGGATCTCGTCTGTTCATCACCAGTAAACTGTTCTTTCTTGGAACCTGAATTCATCCAAGAAAGAAAATGATCTGGTTGAAATACTTCAGTCTTAATGTTCAAGTTGCATGTTTTAATATATAAACCATTTAATATTTAAACCATTTGGCTTAAAGGTCAGTGGAACTGTGACCTTAATTTTATATTGAACGTTTTTCTATTATAAATTTAAGGCGTTTGTCAATCACAGGATCACGTTGTAGAGAAAGACCCCAAGCATGTGTTCTATGTTACTTTTTCCTGGCTGCACTTTTTAATTGTCCATTTTGTAATATCAAAACTGAATTACCTTTAAAACCTGTTGGTATTTAAAACAGCACAGAATAATATTGCAGCTATTTTTAGAGAACTGCTGGTTGTGTCTGTATTTTCCTCAACACCATAAACTGAGAAGGTCACCGAGTCAAATATATTTCCAGTGGAAACACGATAAGAGACATGTTTGTTTGCACAATCATGCACGTATTCCAGTGTCTGTAGGCTTAGGTTGCCTGTCACCTGCAGATTCTGTATCTCAAGGGTTTACTGTATCACTGAGCAGTTAAACAAGGAGGGTGGGGGAATCATGCTTATATTGGACATGTGTGGGGTGGGTTTATAGTGTTGCTTTCAACATGCAGTTTAACTGCTTTAGGTATACCTTAAAGATGAATGGGCTCATCTCTCACCCCTGTAAAGACACCATATACGTTTCTCTTAATGCTTTTGGTTCTGTGATTGGTCAGAGGACATGCTGCTGGTTTTTTAAATAGCTTTTGACAGTCTGTTTTAACGGGAGCCTTCAGACCCAGCGTTGCACAGGTCCAGTATGAGCTGACCCTCCACCCTCTTGACCTTCAGCTCGTGCGGGACAACGCAGACCTGCGCTGTGAGCTGCCCAAACTGGAGAAACGTCTGCGGGCCACGGCCGAGCGCGTCAAGGCCCTGGAGTCGGCCCTCAAGGAGGCCAAGGAGAACGCCATGCGTGACAGGAAGCGCTACCAGCAGGAGGTGGACCGCATCAAGGAGGCTGTGCGGGCCAAGAACTTTGCAAAGCGGGGTCACTACGCCCAGATAGGTGAGCCTGAGGAGTACCTGGTTAGCTGGAGATGGCAGCAGCCAGGCACAGAATGGGGTCTCTCCTCATGATGAAAATAAAAACCAAAACATGAGCCGGTCATTGGTTCAGGACTTTCACAAACACATTTCCTGTCTCTGTGACTGACTGTACTCTCCGCTTTTGAGGTTTAAGATGCATTTGCGCAAAAAAAAAAAATCCATGCTTTACTTTATATATAATATAAATACAAATCCAATGTTGTCAGCACCCTTCAAGGTTTTCCACCCCTTCTCATATAAAGCTTCCATATCTTGGGCACATTTCTGATTGGGATGGAAAAAAATGTGGGTGCAGTTATGAAATTACCTTGAGTTTAGTAGGTAACGGTTGTCAAGGTGAAGAAGATGAAGCTCAGCCATTGGTTGCAGTGCAAGTGGTCATAATTCTTTCAGCAACATCGCTGTTCTGAGCAGCTGTGCAAATTTTTTCCCCTCCACCAGCTAAGCCCATCCGCCCAGGTCACCACCCACTATCCTCTCCTGTAGTAAGCAGTGTGATCCAGGGAGGTGATGTGCCCTGCAGTCATCACAGCAACAAGTAAATGAGAAGGTCAGTGCCCTTCACTGCTCTCTTCCATCACACCTCTTCCCAGGTGTTCTCGGTGTCATTCTTTGGCTTTCCACTTTAGGATGCATTCAGTCCAACCAAAGTCAGTGATTAATAATACAGGGTTCAGTCTGCAGAGCAGATAACTGTACTTTCTGTAACATACGTATTCCATGTCAACTCTGCCCGGTGCCTAGTACCATTGGGTTCAAATCCACTTGGTCAGTCGTAATTCTGCCTAACCACATAAGTGCTCAGGGGAACATACGAGGGTGGGGGAATTGGAATTTTATTACTATAACGGCACTTCAGGTGGTTTGTAAAGAGCTGAACGCTGGCAGAAATTTCAGTCATCCAGAACTGGCAGCAGCAGAGTTGTCTGTCAGAGAATGATGTGAGGATAATTCCTATCTCAAGGCTCTGACTTTTCAAAGGAAAGCAGGTAAATCTTAATGCGTGAAAATACCACCCTGGTGTAGTAGAAGTATGTGGTTCTCTCATTGTAATGTAATTTCAAAGGAAAAAAGGTATAATTAACTGTTGCCCTGGGGGATAAGAGACTTTTGGATCTCCTAGTACAAATGCTTACTACTGCTGAGCCCTGATGCTGATGTGGTTGTTAGGGTGTAGTGCTGCCCTATTGTGACACATCTCATTCAATTGTATTTTTTATATTCAGCAAAAGGAGCACTATAATTCTTCCATAAATACCAGAGAAAGGAAATGCCATCAGATTGATGCTGTTAAATTTTGTTCATGAATTGACTTTAGTATGTTAATGGGGGGGGAGGGGGAAATACTGAGAGGACACGTTATAAACGAAACAAGATGGTGGTTTCGGTTCTACGAAATAGCAAATAGCACTAGAAAAGGGATCGCAGATTAATAAATATTTTAGTAACGTTGCAGTCTGTGCATACAGGTCACGCCACACCCAAATTAAGATCTCTAAATCATTTATTCTTTTGTTACCCTCTCTTAAGACAGCCACAGCAGATCTCTGCAGACCACCCCTGTTCTGGATCAACGCTCAATCTTCTCTCGCCTGAGACTATACCCCCCTGCCACTTTCTGGAAGTTTTCTGCCACTGGAAACAGCCCCTCCCCACACTTCTGTACTGGATTGTTCAGTTCAGGAGCTGTACCTTGAATGTTCTACATCATCTTCTTCCATCCTTGAGTCTTTGCACCCAGCGTTGTTATTGCAGCCGAAATGAAGGCTCAACTCCATGGACAACAAGCGTTTGGGGGGGAGGGATGGTCCTTAAAATGTCATAATACCGTTAAACTCTCCATGTTAATGTATGCATTGTTTTGGCCTGTTTAACTGGTCAATAACATTTCCTTTATCTACAAGAGCTAACATTTACATATCTGCTGACTGGTAAAGGGTCGTCCCTGTTTTTTTTCAGACATCATACGGTTGCCAAATATCTTCCCTCAGAATAAGTTTTTCCACTATTTGAGTTGTCGTTTGAATTTGGCATGTGGTGTTATTACATACATTACATGAGATGACTCAGCTGCACCTTGAAAGATAAGTAATCCCAAGACTGTAAGAGTACACAGCCAAAGGCAGGTCCTGAACAGGCAAGTCCTATGATATGACAATTCAAGGAACAGCGTGTGTTTAAAAAAAAAAAAAAAAAAAAAAATTATGAACTTTTTGCTTTTGAGGAAGCGGTCACAAAATTTGAAGTATGTAGTACTTGTATTCCTAAAATTTATTGACAAATACTTCTGCATACAGAACAGCCTGATGTAGTTTTGTTGTTGTATGTTGGAACTTTCTTTCGAACTTGACCATATGTGCATCCCTTTACATTTTATTTTGCACTGAATTATTCATCTCATGCATATAATCTTATTGTGCTGGCAGAGGTTCCCTAATATATTTTTGTAATTAATATTTTGATTGTTTTATTTCTGTTGTCCCTTGGCTGGCTTGATTTCTTGCATGCATTCTTACATGTACCTAAAAAATGTGCAGAAAGTAATAGAGTAATAGAACCTCTCTAGGTTTAAGACCTCAGTTGGGCGTGTCCCACCAGGAATTGTATTGATTAACTTTCCACGGGAGCATTATCATTTATGAGAATTTAAATATTTTTGCACATTTGGATGGTTCTGAGGCCCCACTGACGTTTCCCAGTACAGAAAGTTCATACTAACTGCAGTGATGCTGATTAACCACTCAGTCCATCATGCAGCAATGAAGAGGTTGAATCTCACCCTTCTAAATCAACTTTCTGTACATTCGGAATGTTATCAAAAGTATCAGTGTTCCTACCTTTAAAATTAAATTTTTAAACTTGATTCCTGCATCATTTAAATGGTAGGACTTCTGTTAAACTGTTAATTCAGTCACATAAAACCACTTTTATGTGGTTTTTGACAGTGTGTTTTAATATGGGTTCTTCTGATTTAATGATGTAGGGGGATATTGGAGGTATTTTCTTTCTTTTTAAAGCCCCTTTTTCCCTTCCTAACCCCTCCTTATCCATTGGGGTTAGGGGTAGGAAGTTATGCAATTGCTATAACTTCATTTTCATACTTACATTAGAAGCCATATCTGCTGCTTTTATACTATTGTTTGCTGATATTTTCAGTATGCTAAATGTATATATTGATTGCACATATTAATTTATTATGGCTTATAGACCAAAAAAAAAGTGAGGACTCTTGTTGTTTATAACAATGCATGAATGTAAACAGTACATTCTGCATCATTCATGCCATAATTATTTTCTCATTAATCATTCCTTGCACAGGCCTTGTTGGTATGAGTTATTTTGTGTATAATTAATCACACAGTAAATACCACTTGTGCTTGATTACGATTAAATACATTAATTAACCAGCAAAGCTGCGTGGGCATTCGTAAATATGCGGTAAACTGGAATATGCTTCCTGTGAACCATGCAATTTGTCCACAATATATTTCATTTTAAATAAAAGTATGTTCGGTTTATCATGTTTCATTGTATATTCTAGACATGTCATATGCTGTATGTTTAAATGTATAACAATGAGAGGTCACTGTACTGGGATGAGAACCCATCTCGGTATGTTCATGGTTCGGAGTGAATCCAGAAGGGAATGAATTCTGGTCCTTTGCCACACTGTTAGCCTGGCGTTGATGAAGCAGGGCTTGTGCATGGTTTGAAATGTCTTTTAAAGCAGTGCAGTCTAATGCAATAAAGCAGTGCTCAGCTTTTCCAGCTTCATATTTCCTGAGCTTTTCGGCAGGCTGTGATGTGTTGTGATACTTTTGAGACGTTCTCATTACACATGACCTAACAATTATTCAGTTGGGCACAAGTGCATGACGTGTAAAGGAGAGTGCAGGTACTCATATCGCATATACCTGTACCTGAGGCTGCCGTATGTGGGAGCATGATTTGGGGTGAGGGGTGGGTTGCTTTTGAGGGGTGAGTGGGTGGGTTGGGGTGTGGACTGACTCCATAAAGTCTTTCCTAGCCACTCAGTCTTTTAAGTTTCGGCCTTGTCATTATGTTACCCACTCTACAAAATAAAGTGTTTTGGGAAAAAAGTGTGTAGTAGTATTTTTATTATTATTATTATCCTAGTAAAATATGCACCAATTTTAGTGAAAGCATACATTAATCAAAACATGAGTTTAAAATATGTGGAAATTTGTTTTATTGTAATTGCCTCCATGTTCTGCTTCTATGCCCTTTTGGAAAGTATGCAATACCTCACAAAAACAATTTTTTTTCAAGCAGGATCTAGGAACTAGTTTGAAACAAGTTGACTGAGACATATCTAAAACAATAAAATAAAATACCTCACCCTGTTAAAAAAAAAAAAAAAAAACAAAAAAAAAGGCATAATACTATCACCCCTGACCTGGGGGTTCTGTATCCGAGGGCTACAAGACAATACACAATCATTCTTGCAATGGTTCCAAGCCCCTTCTGAGAATAATGGACTGCAAAATTGTGTTTTACACACACTACAACACCAACTGAAGGCAACCTCGATCTATCATGCAATACTAACATTTGACCACTATGTGGTGCCAAAGTAAATAGAAAAAGTGACCGTAAAGCAAAACTGGACAGCACTTGTAAAGTAAGTAGCCCTTCAGTGACCTTTCGCTTAATAATGATTAAATTCAATATTGTGTCATTGTACTCATTTTCAGTGTTGAACTGCTTATTTTCTTGTGAGCCACGAGTTTTCTTTTGTTAAAGGGGGGGGGGGGGCTTAAGAATATTTAAAATGTCTTGATTTAGTGTGATTGACTGACACGACTATCTGTGTCAGGCAGAAAATTGTGTTATATCCTCAGTTGTCTTAAACACTGAATAGCAATTTCTGATAGCAGCAAGAATTACACAGTTGGTGAAGTATCTGGTGTTTATTTGTAATTTGCCTCAGTGTTCCTCAGCATGAGTTTGGACTGGGACAAACTGTGATCATGACAGTCACTGTAAAACCGCAGAAAATTGTCTATTTCTTAACTGAAAATTGTTTGTATGATGATCATCAAAATGAAATATTGACTTTGAAATTGTACTTCCTTGCATTTCTTTTTGTCAATGTTTGCCTTTGAAGTCCAGTTTATGCAATTATGTACATGTTAGTGCTATAGAAATTACTCAGTGTTGGTTGTGTAACAGCCAAATGCTATATGATCAGTTGCTCCTATTTAAAACAAATGTATAAACTTAATTGACACATTTCATACATTTCGGTATAGAATGGCAACATGAAGGCTTCATGGAGAAAATGTCAGAACATACAGCTAATTAGTCTTAGATTTCTTAAAATTCCCGTTGTCATTTTCCCCTGGATCACATCACACGTCCAGTGCGTCTCACGCTGCGACTGACTGCAGCGGAGCCCTCATTGGCATCCGTTTGTATAACCGTTTAAATGTGCATCTGCCCACGTGCAGCGTAATGCGATTCCTGCACTCCGTGTCAGATTTCTCATAGGGGCATGTTAAGCCGCACATTCCAGCGTGTCGAGTGTGTTTCGCTCGAGCTCAATACCCTGGAGCGTCTTTTATGCCAGAACACCCGGTCGGAAACCCACAGCGATGGGGCTTCATGTTTCTGTTGATTCTTCCCCATGCTGACCTGAATGTGAGTGGAAATTCCTTGGATATGTCTGGTCACCACAGCCAAATGGACAACAGAGGGAGGTGCCACCATGAAGGGGATGGGATTCTCATACACTTTAGGTGAGCATGTTCTCTTTCTTCTTGGTTTGTTAGGGAAACTTGGGGGGGGGGGGTATTTTTCTTATGTCTTTTACCCATGTGAATCTAGCTTTACCTATAATTGTGAGCCATAGATGACTGTAATTTCCTTTCAGGTAAAATACTTGCTATTGGCCAGACTCTACCTACTAATTTGTAGAGCTAAAAATAATTCTCCATTGTATTGGTAATAAGATCCCTGGTTTCCTGTGAGTCCTGGTCAAACCCACGGAGACAGCGTGTGCATCTGTGCTGCCATAGCATGGTCGTCCCACAATCCTCCTGGTGGCCTCGCCCTGCCCCGCCCCACACCACTGGGCTGAGGTGTTTACTCTTATGCCAAGAAAGCAAGGCCATTAATCTGTCAGCAGCAGGCGTACTGTACAGTACATAACAGACTGTAATAATATACAGCTGACATTTACAGAAACTAAAGGAATGGTGCTTGGGGGGACATGCATCATGTGGATATACCAAAAAATATGCTGTAAAGGATGGATTTGTGTCTTGCACAACATTGATACTGCTTTGCATGCAATGATTTGGGGGTTTGTTACTTTTTTGTGTATGCCACGACACACAGCATTGGGCTAATTCATTGTACTTTTTGCACCGTGCCAACATAGTCATTAGTATGTATTGCCTTTATGAATTAAGCTCATTCTACCTGATATGTGCTTGAATGCCTTATTAGTGCAAACATACATACCTGAAAAATTCTATTCTAATTGCTTAGAGCTTGTAATTGTAAATAAAGTATTTAATATTTTGTGATAGTTTAAAAAAAAGAACATTCATTGAAAAATAGTTTGTTCGAGAGAGATCGGGAACTGAGTTTGATTGTTGGCTTTGCTGAATGGATGAAATGGGAGCTGTAACTTTGTAAGAACCTTCTTGATTACACACACAAGTGCAAAATAACCAATTTTAAAGGCAACAAGAGTAAACTGAGTTTGAAAACCTCTGTTACAAGACACTTATGGTAGCTCTGTTAGATGAGGGAATAGTGTGTACTATTACAATGTAATAATTGGGTCTTTATTTCTGTGTTTTATTAATTTTGAAATCTGACCCACAATAGCTACCTGTACAGGGAAAATTATGCGTTTTATATACGTACTTATTTAGTGCAGATGAACGTGTGTGCCAAGGACAGGCTGGCCTGAGTTTGGTCTGCTCACACAGGAAATGGAGTCCGTACATGCGATCTCAGATGTGCCATTAGACTGTCGTCAATGTAATATCAGCTCCCACACAAACACCTTCACTTTGACAGGCTCAGTAAACCGATCCTGCCACTCCAAAGACGTTCAAGAAACCTTTCCAGTTACCTTTTGTCTTTCTACAGCAAAAGTAGAAGCATTTCTGGATCAAAGTATATAACGTTTTTTTTTTTATTATTGTGCAAATAACAATTAAAATTAAAAATTTTTAAAGCTAACATGAATCAGTGGGAAATCTTGACCATTATTTCATATGACTGGGAGTATAATGGCCTGTGATTAGCTGGTGACTTTGAAACATGAGTATATCTAATTGTGGGGTAAACTTAAGACATTGTGCTTATCGTATTTAAAAATACCAACTCAAAGGTGGAGAATCCACCTAGTATATTTTTTTTATATCTTCTTGACACTTTTCACTGTATTATTAAGATTTTGGTAAGTTTCATTTACTCTGTAAGGGTAACATGAGTTAAAGGCCTTGAAAAATCAGCTCCGAACATATGGTAGTCCCTGCCCTAAAAAAAAAACAGATCATATTCCTCTGTACTTTGTGCTACAAATAACCATAATTCACAGTGTATTCAGTATAAATTGTAGTTTAATTGGGCTACACTGTAGAGCTACAGGAAGGCTTTACACAGACATTCAGCTGCGGAGTGACTGAATTCAAAAATGGTGTAGATCACAGTATTGGACATGCACCTTAAGGATGAATCTAACCTTAATTGTAAATGTAAGTAAATTTTACTGACCTGTAATTGGTGGAAGTGAAAAAACTTTTCCACAACATTCATTTTTCATCCATAAACATCTTTACATGTTTTGACTTTTCAGTTCAGAATTATGAAGGAACTTTTTAAGAATAAACATAACACTTCTGACATGGGATTAGGACAAGTACATTCATAAAGCACCAGAGACACCATCTGTCAGAAAGGAATTCTCTTTTTTGTTAAAATGATAGCGTTTTAAAAGAAGCAGATACCACCCATTTGGGTGCAGGGTGGTACCATTATTTTTGCTGGTTCATGGTGGAGATTTGTTTTACTTTTAAAAGTACAACATGTGTCATTGTTTAGAATTAGCAAAAATGTTTTTGGGGAAAAATGTTGTAAAAGTAGAAAGGTGTGTTTTTATAGGTGACAGGTGAGGCGCTCTGTTTTATGTATCCAGGACCTTATCCAAACCCGAACCCCTGTGAGAGGCCCCTCTCTGTCCTGCTGTCTGGCCCAGCTCCCCTCACCCCTTTCCCCAGGACAGAAGAGACGTCGCACGGTTTCTCCTCTTCCCAGGGCATCACTGACATCTTTGTTTCTCTCTAAACTCAGTTTCAACGAATTTAGTTTCTGTCATCAGCAAGGCGTCGCAAAAGCCATGTCCAGCACCGCTGTCCGTGATGCCTGCTCCGACTCCCTGGGCTGTGGCTGCTTGGCTGTACCATCTGTAACTTCTATAAGCATTCTTTCTACAGAGGAGCACCTGCTAATACTGTGTTTTAGACTCGCAATTTCTTGGTTGCTCACTCATGCTCTGGGTAAACCTTTGCTTGATGTCAACATTGAAGATATCTTCAATGAACCGTGGAAAGCCATAGCTCCATGACTCCAACATTGTCTCATCTCAGTCGGCATGCTAAAACCAGCGAGCTCCTTACTGGGAAACAAACTGATCCATGTTTGGAGCTCTACTCCATGGGGCAAACATAACCTCTTCTTGACGGAAGGATTGTTCTTAAAACCTGACTGAATATTCCCAGTGCTCTGATTTCTACATAGTATTATACATAGTAAAGTATTTTATTTCTTGATAATTGATTAATATACTTAGTTGTGTGTCTGAGTTTTGGGCTTAGCTTTCACAGTATTGAGGTGGTTGGCTTTAACACCACTGTGCACATGGTTAAACTCAATGAACATGTGTTTTTCTGATTCCGCGAAACCAGCTTGGTTCAATACCTCGTTAGTCAAAGGAACGATTAGGTATTCTAATCTTCAGTGTGAGAAGCACGGTTTGGGGCCAGGCACTCGCAGGTGTGTTTGTCGTGCGTGGAAACGACCCACGCCACGCTGCTAATCTCTGAAGTCCCTGAACGAGCACACCTGCCATGTTGCTGTCAGGTAGGAAATGGAGCGTAAAAATCCAGAGATGCATCAACACATCAGGTTACCTTCTGATCCCCTCAGGGGGGTTGTTTTAATCTCTCTGCCTGGAATACAAGATACCACTGGCTCACCTCCACACATAAATTATAATCTTACGGAGCTAGGAGTGTATGAATGGATTTGAATGTATGTATTTCAGCGCTCTTAATGTCTTCTGGTACAAATTAGTAAATTAACTGGCCACAGATGTAAGAACGTCAGACAGAGTCCTGACTGTTTTGACTCAGTCTGACCTGTACTCGTGTTTTTTCTCTCATTCTTTATTTCTTTGTTTTTTTACTGGCTGCACAGCTACACTATTTTAATTACTGCTATTTTCCATCAACG
Source organism: Chitala chitala (assembly GCA_025773905.1). Lineage (NCBI taxonomy): Eukaryota > Metazoa > Chordata > Actinopteri > Osteoglossiformes > Notopteridae > Chitala > Chitala chitala. The sequence goes on from JABJVR010000080.1 coordinate 511,718, forward strand.
GGAAGCGATTATCCTTATTTCACTGGTGTTCTTGGTTGACTGAATTTCCAGTGATGTCTGCTGAAGTAATGTGAGTAATTTCCATCAATCTTGGATGCTTGTAACAACTTGAGACAACTTGAGACTGAAGACAGACCGTTGTGAATGCTAAGAAAGTGGAACCTAAAACCCATGCACAACTGTCTGCCACTGTAATTTCAGACAGCATGTTCTATAGTTAAGAAAATAGTCACATATTTAATTTAATTTATTTGATACATTCCAGTGTCAGTGTCTTCTGATGTAACTGTTTCAATGTTTATGCAATACTTCTTGAATAACATGACAAGGATGCTAAGCAAAGTGACATAAGCATAGGTTTTATCCTCAGAATTGAAAATTCAAAAGTTTTTTTTTTCTCACTAATACAAAATGCAGTGTAAAATTTCACCATGATATAAGGAAAGTTCCACATAAACAGGTCAGCAGCATTTATATCCTGCTTCTGTCTGTATTCTTGATGTTGACCTAATGTGCAGAAAAAAATCAGCATAGCGATCTTGAATGACAGAATTTTTCCTTCTAATAAGAAGGCCCAATTTAAGACTCATTCCTTGCATAGTGACTACACCAAATGAACTGAATGTGTACATTTTCCTTTCGGGATACAAAATGTTATGCATTCCCAAATTGCTAATATATCCAATTCCACTGCTTGCCTCTTGAGACCTGAAATGTTATATATACCAAAACCTCATACGTGCATTTTGGATTAAATATGAACAGTGTTCAGACTAGTGAGCTGTACTTCAAGCTAATATATTTCAAGTTAAAAAGACTGACCTTGGAATTTAACTGGAACTACTTCAGTAAAAAATATCCACACATGCAAATAGGTAACATCTGGAACTGTGAGCTATGAAGATTTGGCTTGCATAAAGCCCTCCGATGAGTGATTGCAGATTACACTGTGATGTACCTTGGCACTACTTTGTGTGGGCACTGAAATTCAATCTGCCCAGAAAGGAATGCCTGAGAAAGGCTCCAGAGGAGTGGCACCGCAGGGGCATGATGTCTGCCCAGCTGCCTCTCATCGTGGCCCATGGATACTGACAAATCTTACAGAACAGCTGGCAGAGATGGGAAACTATGGCAAGTACTTTGTTTGCAAAAACCTAATTGTTTATGCATGTTCTTTAATCATTTTAGATCTTTCCATAATAGTGCAATGACCTGTCAATCATTATGGTGTCAGCAGTGCTTATCTGTTTTCACCAGGATTAAAGTTCTTCAGCAGTAGTTAACTGTACCACTAATATGAAAACTGGTTACCAGTTAATCTGATTGTGTGATTACAAGCTTTTTTCTTTTTTAACCATCATTGACTTATTTCTGCTAATTTTACTTCATTGTTGTACATATTGTTTAAAGTTTTAGCCTGTTTAAATCTAAATAGGGAGCTTTTGGGAGTTGTTCTTTTGGATTAGGTAAACAATATGTTAGGCTGAAGTAAAATATTCATTATAATGTATAAGCAGAAAGTACAAACTTGGGTAAGGTAGGTTATGTTAATTCAGATAAAAAGAGCAACTAGTTAAATGACTTGTGCTTCTGGTGACTTTGCTCATAGGTTACCGTTGTGACATCAGACATGGCAGTAATGGTGTTTTCTGTCTTCCTTTGCCACAAAGTGTTGCTTCACAGCGTCGTGCTCCTAACACTCGGCTTCCGAGAAGGCCTTGAGAAAAACATTAACTTCCACACACGAGGCCACCAGCAGATGGTGCATAATCACTCAGAGGCAAAGCCTGCAATCCACAGCCCCCTTTCAGGAGCTCACAGTGGGTCTGAAACAAAAAAAAAAAACCATATAATCCCTGATGTTGCAAACTAGTGGGGGCAAAAGTATGCATGAAGAGAACAATGTTTTTTCCCACATGTGCATTGTATGACAGATTTAAATCTGTGCCTCTTGGAGATTACATTTCTGCAGTAGTGCAGTTCTACCAACCATTCTTTCTTACAAAATTTTTTTTTCTCAGATAATTGTCTATTTTACATCACACACAAGTTGTTACTAGAATTAACATTTTTACATTTATTAAAAAAGATATAGTTTAGTGTCTGTAAAATCTTTTGTAGAAAGATAATTGCAGTTAAACATAAATCCCTTGATGGTCTGTGGGAATGATTTTTTTCCATTATTAAATAGCATTATTAAAAAATAAGACATGGATTATTCTTACTATGAGCTAATTAAATACAATGAGATTGTATAAATATATCCTGGCCTTGAATTCACAGAGAGACTACTTTTAAATAACACATGCGCTTTTGTGCGTATAGTGCTGTAATTAGTTTTAAGGAAGCACTGCCTACCAGAGAACTCCACGCTGTGGGTGGGCAGGAGTGGGGGGGGGCCTGTCATGATGTCATGACCGATGTTCCTCTACACATGCCTCCCATTCTTTCAGTATAATCCAAGAAACCAGTGATATCCACAGCGGTGCTGATGTACAGACAAGATCTGTGATCTGACACCATGTCTCGTCCTGTGGAGTAGAGGTCCATCTTAATGGTGCTGAAACCTTTGGTTTTGACAGGAAGCTGCATCGCTACCTGGCACCAGGTGTATCTGCCTGCTCACAGACCATGCTCACAGACCTTAGCCTGTCTGCTCACTGATGAACTCATGAGCCTCCCAATTGCCAGCTGTGGGTGCTAACACACTACAAGACACTGCTGATTGGCAGACGTTGTTTGTAAACGCACCAATAAGAAAGTGCCAGAATAGATCTGGATGTAAAATTAAACTGTCTCATCTGCCAGTATATATGTATATGAAGATGTCAGTTTTTTCTCACACCTGCAAATACTGCACTTCCAGCTTCATCTTGGAATGTACTTTTCTGTTAGTCAGGTTTTTTTTTTTATTAAAATACAAATGATGTTGTAATATAGTCCCGCTGCCAGTTAAAAAGTCAAATTTCAGAAATTTTGGATGTGCACCCAGTTTTGGCCTTCATACCTCCATACCCTTAGCCACAGAATACTTGTCCAGACAATGTTTTTATGTTTGCTGTCTTACAATTATGGCGTTGTTGGTCTGACGTGTTCAGTGGTGAGTTGTTTTACATTTAAAGAACCTTCCAGAATCTTCTGGTAAAAAATTGTGAAATAGGCACTTTGCTTCGTTGAGTAAAGGTAATAAACAGCATGTACTGTTTGCCTTCTCTGTACTGCCAGAGAGATTATTTCAGAGGACAAAACAGGTTGAAAAGGTTGCCGTGACAGCTGTCTGACAATGAATGATGGACTGTCCAATCCAAAGTACTGCAATTTATCAAGGTGCTGTCAGTACCCCTGGGTTCTCAAGTTCCACATACTGTATGTAAGACCAGAGTAAACAGACACAGGACCACAGGTATGTATGACACGTTTTGAATGGTGTGGTCAGTTACGGCTGGTCTTTCTGTGTTATTATTGGCTGATCAGTGCCTTTACTGACTGTGTTCCATCATTATAAAAAAACCCTCTGGTTATAAAAAAGACTTTGTTCTGTACTCAGGGGGATGTTTGAAAAGTTCCCTTATTTGGCAGCATTTACCCTGTATAAGTTGTCTCCTCCATTGTCTTGCCTAAAGTCAAGTTGCCTTTCTCATTGTCATTCTGCCTATATCTTGACTGCCGTTTCTGCCACTGATTTTGCTCAAAATTATTGCATCAAAGAGTTATTTCCACACTTATATCTTTGCGGTCTTGTGCATGTTTGTTAATTAAGCAGTTTAACATAAACAATCAAATGTCTTTTGAATTACTAATCCCTCACTCAAGTAATGTAAGTTATAGGAAAATAGTTCCCATCAGAACAACTATTTTTTTTCTATGTGATGGCTTTACTTAACAGCAGTCAGCTTCTTAAAACCATCTGGCTGTGCTTTAAGAGAAACTAAGAGTGGCATTATTAATTTAAAATCTTAGAATAATTCATTGAAAACACACAGAACCCCCAACACACACACACACACACACACACACACACACACACACACACACACACACATACACACACACACGCACACACATACATAAATGTACTTTCTTTATAGAGTTGCCAAGTCAAATCAAGCAGCATTAAAATCAGGACTGTGATGAATAGCATACGCTCCCAGAGGAACTAATTTAGAAACTGGGTTTCTGTGTCAATCTCCAATCAGCTGACAGTTCTGAGGCAGGCCCAGCACAGGCAGTGCGAATAATAAACCCACTCAGTAAGGGGAAGCTTCCGCCACGCTACGCCACGATGCACACGTGAAGGAACTTGTCTGTGTGTGACGCCAACAATCAGAGATTTTACTCGTTTTAAAGCAGCGTCAGCTCGTTCCCTTACACGCTCTGCAAGGTGTGGTTATGGACCTCACACTGCTGTGAGCCATCCAAAATCCATCTCAGGTCAAAGTTCCCTCAGTTTATTGGTGTTAAAGACAGTTCTGAGTTTGGCTTTTGCCTGCGTGTATGTGTGAAGTGAGGGGGGTTTACATGCTCTCCCTGTGCACATTTGGGTTCTCTGGTTTCCTTCCACTCTCTGAAGACATGCAGGTCGGGTGGACAGGGAATTTTAAATTGTGTGTAGTGGGTGGGTGCATGTGTGCATGTGTGCAGACCTCCTGTAAGTGGTTGGTATCATGTCCGGAGTGTGCCCTGTCTTATGCCCTGTAATGCCTGGGGTAGACTCCAGAGCAACCATGACCCTATCTAGAAAAAGAGGGAAGGAAAAGTATTGCCTCAGATTTGAACAGTTAGTCTGTGTAAGTAGTAAATGGTTGCTTGTGAATGGTTTTATGGCAGCTGTGTCCTCAGAGGCTCCATGACACTTTTACTGGATTCCCTGAAGCCACAGATGAGAATGACACCTGTACAGGTTAGCAGCCGATCCTTCCTCATAGTGAGAAAGCAGACATGGATGAAGGGTAGAGAAGTACGGAGCAGGCAGGACACATGGGAATGGATGAAAGTGCAGGGAGAGCCGTGTACAGCTTCTGTCATCAGCAGGCGGCAGCCATACCCACAAGCCCCGCACGGCCATTGACTAACAGGGACGATGGAGACAGTGATGTCTGTCTGTGCTGTGAGGACTGCAGCACTTGACAGAAATATAGATCGCCAAGGGAGGATCTGTCGTCCGTGAAGATGAGAGCCTGACGTGGCCCCGGGCACCATCAACTCCATCAACCTAACCTGTCTTTGTTCTCTGTTATCCCTGGATTTTTCACTGACGTGCTGAAAGTGTAAAAGCAAGATCAAGGGTGAAGAGACCTGACAGCTTCACAATAAAAGTCCAAGGAAGACACCAGACAGCTTCACAATAAAAGTCCAAATCGTATTGACACAGCAGCTTTTCTCTGCACTACAAGTTAATTATGCCACATGCAGTTGAATATCTTTTCATTTCAGATCTTCAGATAGTTTCAATGGTAATCAAAACTACCACTAGTTTCACAGCATTGCAGATATATACTTGTTTATCCTACTTAAAAAAATCATGTTGCAGTAAAGATTTTTCTCCACATTCATCATAATTTCAGTTTGGTGTGGTGTTTCAGCCATGGATGTGCAGTCATGTGCAGTTTTAACCATTGGTGTGCAGTGTTTTAAACATGGGTGTTCAGTGTTTTCACCACGGGTGTGCAGTTACCTGCAGAAGCCTTTTATCACGTTTACAGCCAAGCGATGAATAGCTTCCTGCTGGCTCCTGTTTGCTCTCAGGTAAGGCAGGACCCAGATGGCAGCAGAGGAAAGGTGAGAATCCAGGTCACAGAACATGGGCATGCTGTGAGGTGCGATGACAGTCGCGAACTGGTTCTACACTGCGGGGTTCCTAGACCTTCCCCTGCTCCTTCTCAGGCTCATGGGGCACCCTGTTGGGTGGGGCCAGGTGTTTTCTCCCATCTCCGCAGGACCACCAGGCTTTGAAATGCTGATCTGAGGGTCTGCAAAAATCTTGATGTACAAAACATTTGCTGTAAGACAGCAGGAGATGAAACACTGCAAGTCTACAGTGGACATCAGAACATCGTGTGTTACTCTGCGGGCTGTAAGCAACAATCTAACCCACTGAAAACAAAAATAGATTGTTAAATGTCAACAAAAACATATAATGAACTTTTACATGTCATGGATCAAATTTAAATACATTTTATGTTAACATTGTTACTGTTTTTTCTGTTAAGTATACATGTACTATATGATGAAGCCAGGTTAATTATCTGAGTGTGTAAATGAAATTTAAGCATTTACTTTAAAGAGCACATAGTAGGTTTTGTATGTTAGGTAAGATGTGTGTCTTAGGCAGAATTACAATTTGCACCTTTGCGTGTCAAGGGGGTCACAGAACATTTTGTCATTATCAGTACAGTGAGATTAACTGTCTTTCCAAATCCAGGAGTGGAGTTCCTGACAAGCTTAAGATGTGCTGGTTTCAGATGTTTAGGTCACGCGTGGAGGATTAAACTCAGGTTGGATCTCTGGGAGAGGTCCGGGGAGGGGGTGGGGTTATGGCTCCACATTGTAAGGCATGGACAATGTGTTGACAGCCCACCGGACCCACTGAATACACTGGTTCAGCTGAGTGGTAAACCGTCCAATCAGATACATCCCCTGTGATGGAGGTCTAAGTGCCTTGAACGTGGAGATCCCGTGTGTGTGTGTGTGTGTGTGTGTGTGTGTGTGTGTGTGTGTGTGGCACAAGGCAGTCTGTAATACCCACAAGGGCTGTGGCCTGACAGCTCCATTAAATAGATTAATTACCTGCAACTATTTTTATCTTTAAATGTGACAAGTTCAGGGGAGAATCCCTTCATGGGGGTCATTTTGACAACATCTCACACTATTAGTAATACAGACTGAGTGTTTCCAGATAGTTATGCTACTTTTCCTCTTGTTTTCATGGTAATATTTAGGTCTGAAGCACTGTCTTGTCTGTTTAAATTATGTTCCATTATGTTGTCATTGCCTCCATTTATGTGGAGGTGGACTTCACACCTTGGGGTGTTAGATTTGTTCTTAGTGCCAAGAAACTGAGGGCAAAGTGTCAACTGGGTGACCTATCAATTGGCACATCAATTAATTCTTCCAAGTGTAGATACAGATTGTTAAGTCTCTTAAAAGCTTTGTTTCCTGAATTAGCTGTAAACCTAAAAAACTACCTTTGGAAAAAATATTAGCGCTTCTCAACTTGTGTATCGATATTTAGCTCTTAGAATTGCATGTGATGAGAGACTTGTTACCATGTTGATCCACATCATAAGGGATATGTTATGTTGTCTAATGGAGTGGACAGATAAATATGTGTTTAATAATGCAGAACCACAAAAATACATGATTAAATAATTAATACATTTATTTTAACCCATGTTCCATAGATATTTGATTGAAATATAGCAGTGTTTACAATCTTCCAATAGTTTCCAACAGACTTTGACAACTGTTGTTATTATCAAATTTGAAATTAGACTTAAGTTTGCCAAGAGGAATGTTTATGAGTTCTAGTTACCACATTGCCACTTCTCGTCAGAGTAAATCACGCTTTCTCTCCAGTATATTGTAAATCCACAGTGAGTCTGGTGTTTGTGTATGCACTGTGAAGTCAGTCACTAAACAGGGGATCATGTAACCTTTGTGTACCTGCAGAGAAGCAGGCAGAATGGCCCAAACTGGAGTTTCGTTTATCTGAACTAAGACTTGACATGCTTATAGAGGTGGAAAACATTCACTCTTCTAAGTAATTCCAGTGCATGGTGTTGACAGAGAAGACTTGAGCGATTGCTTACACTTGTCTAAAGCTGCCTCTTTAGATCCTGGATTAGGCAAAAAAAACCATTAAGTGCACTGACTGATGTAACTTAAAACAGAAAATATTCCCTGTGCTATTAATTTACTGTTAAGGTGTAAGGAATGTAGTCTCTAAACGTGCTACGGGACTAGGGAACGCATTCTGTCAAATGACATATGCCACTTGAACAATCATGCAATCTAGTACTTATCTACTAATACCTTACAATTAAACACACTTTATTCTGGTATAAAAATCCAATACACACTTTATAGAGGGAGATAATTATAGTATATTATGTACACAAAAAACATATATGGTATAAAATAAAAATATTTTGTGTTTGGATATTTTCTCTTTTTAGGTTAATTCCAAGCCTGGTGGCTTGATATTCATCAAGGTAATGATGCTCTAGAATTCAGCAACAAAGTGTATTCATTTCCATGGAAATGCAAGCAATGTGCATATTATTTTTTGTCTGGAAGAAGAAAAAAGCCTGGCACAAATGGCCCTCTGTCCTCAGCAGGGCAGTGTCCTCCTCACTGCTGCCATTGTCTTTGTTGATGGAAAGGCATTCTCCTGATAGTGTGTATGGACATCCCAGGATGCATTGCTCCAGACATGTCTTTGATTTGAGAGCTGTTTACCATTGACCAATTTTAGTTTCATTTTACCGTATGCAATTAGACTTGCACAGGGCCATTTCAGAGGACTAAACACACTGTCCTGATAAAGAGAGAGCAGCATCGGTTTGTAAGTGAGCAGCATGAGCCCAGGTAGACAGCTCGTAACAGCTCCGTGACAGCAGCCCACACAGCCCACGCAAAAACGTCCAGAGCGAAAGTTCTAGATGTTTGTGCCCTTTTCCCACATATGCTCAGTGGCTAAGGGCTTGTCTGTTAAGAAAATGCTTTTTCATTCATATTGTCAATCAGTGTGTCCCTGAGAAGCACATATTATTCATGAATGTGGTACATTTTACAGTTTTGTTTAAACCAGTAAGTTGATGCACTGATTTTTTTTTTTTTTTTTTTTAAGTAAAAATCTGTAAATTTGAATTTCCGCATAGTCCGGTAAGCTTTCAAAGCCTGTAAACTTTTAATTTTGATGTTTACTCTGATGATAGTTTAACTGTTCCTGACAGTTAAAAGAGGTGGCTCAGTATTGCAGTTTTTTTTTTTAAACAATGATTGAACTATGAAAAATAAGTGATTTCCATAAGCCCTCTCATACATGTTACCTCTCTAACAGTTTCCCTATCTTCTGCTCCCTTAGGTCTCCTAGAAGATCCTGTTTCCTTTCGAAGCAGAACCATCCTGTATGATTCAGTCAGACTTGAAAAGCCCACTGTTCCATTATTACATGAAACCTAACCTTTTGGCAGGATGTAGTGCTATTAATGGCCCTGTTGAGATCTTAACTTGTATGAGTTGTGTTCCGCCATGCTTAAAATCAGCATTTGTCACATAGCTTATAAAATAAAAACACTCTCTTCACTACATACATGCACATAACTTCCTTGTTAGCTTGAAGATCCTCATACTTTGCAATCGCTGTTGCAGGCATAGAAGATGAGGGTACAGGTTCTGACATGACCATCACTCGTAACATTTTATTGTTAGTGTGAGCTGTGGCATGTTTAAACAATAAGCTAAATATTAATCAGAACCATAGTGGCCCAAAGCAACTGGACAAGTGAAGATAAAGTGAAAGACGGATTCTTCAGTACCTCTTGGTAAACATGACTCTTTATTATTAGTTGCTAGTGACAACCTGTCAATATGAGGGAAGGATCACTAGGAGATTGACTCTGGTCCCCAGAAACCATCATTCATTTAGAAAGGAATGCTCCGTAACAGCCGGGAAAGGCGACTTTCAATGGCCTTGTGTTTGACACCGAAACCCCTCAGTCAACTGCTGTCAGTGTACACTACCCAAAAAGACTGGTTTGGTCTCCAGAAGGGAATGAGATGAGTCATTAAAACAACAGTAAAGCATAATATTCAGACTGGATATTTAAAAAATAAAAATAAAATTGAAATATTGTGCAAAAGACAGAGCAACACTACGATCAACACTGAAAGATCAGGTTTGCAGATACAAGAACATAAGAATATTGGTTGTTTTTTTATATGCACAAATTTCGTTTATTGAAGCAGAAAAAAATTCTGAAATAGGCATGGAATTAACACATTTTTAAACAATATTATGGACTTTTTGGGTTTTTGAAGAAACAAAGTTGTGTAAATATTTTGGGTGAAACAATTCCTATGGTGTACCTTATATTAAGCATTCAGCTTATGTTGGTTATAGGACGGACCCATCTCCCATCCCACATGAAAGTAAATCAGCTTGAATATAAGCATTTCCACTGTGCGGCCATGAAAAATACAGGCAGAAGAATCACCACTGTTGGCATGCAGAGGGAAATGGCAAATCCCACATTGATCCACCTTTTGCCTTTAAAAACAAGCAGAATTTGAGTGATGTGAGACTGATGACAGAATTTACGATAAGATAACAAGCCTCCCGCTCAGGGTGCTGAAGGTAAATCAAGTGAGGATTTCAGAAGAATGCAAGGCCTGGAATACATTTGTGTGCACCACAGTTTATCAGGGGTCTCCCTCTTAATAGAGTAAAGTGAGCCATGAATCAGTCATGCCACACACCACATGACATGATTATCACACCGTGCACTTCCGTTCTTCCTCTTTTAATAGCTATGCGCCTGGGGACCATGACCTGTTTTAAAAGCACATCCTTTCAATGTATATATCTTTCAACAGTGCTTTTAGGTGCCCTCGAATAATTTATTTGAAAGACTGCACCAATTCCAGTGGATACGGGAATAATGAAACAGTAAATACACAGACAGTATTTGTTCTGCATCATAACGAAGTGCGATGGAAACAGACATCGCGGGGGGGGGGGGGCGCGCCCCCCCGCCGCCGGAGGGGGGTGGAGGGGAAGGGGGGGGGGTGGGGGGGGGGGGGGGGGTGGGG
>JABJVR010000080.1:528896-543766 GCA_025773905.1 Chitala chitala
TAGCGACAGAGTAAGTCTCTCAGCGACAGAGTAACACTCTTAGTGACAGAGTAAGTCTCTCAGCGACAGAGTAACACCCTTAGTGACAGAGTAACACTCTTAGCGACAGAGTAAGTCTCTCAGCGACAGAGTAACACTCTTAGCAACAGAGTAACACTCTTAGCGACAGAGTAACACTCTCAGCGACAGAGTAACACTCTCAGCGACAGAGTAACACTCTTAGCAACAGAGTAACACTCTCAGCGACAGCATCTTTAACCTGATTCCCACCAGTTCCTTGGCACTACCAGGTTCAGCACCACCCTCCCATCAGCCATTTTTCCTTCAAAAAGAACCTTTAAAAAACTTGAGCCATTGGGTGGGATAGATCAGTACCTGTCACTTAACCCCCATAGTGATTAATAACATTTATTTGGAAGATTGCATGGCTTTTCTGCTCAGAATTATCCTCAACTAACCATCTCCTCTCCAGATAATATGCTAACACAAAGTTTAAAATAACAAATATCCCATGAGTAAACTTCGCAATATTTACAAATACTGGTTTTTGTGAATGTGTCCATATTCCACAAATCTCACTGCAGCTCTTCAGTTCAATCGTACGAACAGATTAATTATTGTCCACATCCTATAATTTCCCTTTTCTTGTAGTGTCCGGTTTGCCAAAGTCATCTGAAATGTGCCTCCATTCTTGAGAAAGTCTCTAGTCTTACTACTCCCTTCTGAACTCTCACACTCAACAAGACTGATGCAAACATATAATTCACCTTCTATTTCCCAGTCAAAATCATCCACTACACCAACCTCAGCTCATTCACTGCAAAACATTATATTTTTGCATCTCAATCAGGAACACAGCATCAGCATGTTTATGGTTAGGTAAAAAACTGAATAACCATACTGAGTGGTTTTAAAGGAATTCATATGACACCACTGCTCAAATGGAAACCTGTATCAGAGATTAGCATGCTCCAATACCATAATTTATTTGCTTGGCAGGCTTAAAGCTGCTCATCTCCAGCTAAGATGGATCCCTTCATTATATCCATACCTATCGTGTAAATTGGCCGAGTTCATTCAACCAACAGCGTTAAATCAGCCTCTAACTGAAGTGAAAATTAGTTGAAAGCTTGGCATTGCCCGCCCCGCAATGTGTTATTCCGTTCAGCCCTAAAATATGTTTTATTCAATACGAGGTCTAGCCAAGACATGTTAATTAAAAAGCAGACAAGGCTCAGAGCCAGCATCTCCAAACTGAGCTTAGGACAGTGCTGAGCAAAATGTCAGTTCAGGTGCGCTTTGGAAAGTCGTTGGGCTTCCTGAGAAGGTGAGAGAAGGTGAGAACATAATGTCCACTGTATATTCACCTCTTTAATATAATGAGCACAGCTTTTTTTACCTTGAAGAATTGCAAGCATGTACATCAATGAATGAGTAAGCATCAAGACACACACACACACACACGCGCACACACACACACACAGATCCAAATGCTTACTAAGTGCATGTTGTACACCAGCTAATATATTGAAACTGCTACCTGTGTCAGCCAGGTAACGGACAGGTAAGCACTATTCTCCTTCACCGCACTCCAACAGCAGCCTCCTCCTAATTAGTCTCCGAGGTGCATTGGGAAGGGAAAACAGCAGATGGTGTCCTGTTGTGTACAAAAGCAGCAGACTGCAGCTTCATTGGCACAAGGGCACAGCGCACGACGCGGAAGGCGCCACTCAGAAAGGTGCGGACTGAGCGAAGGCCGGAGCGTGTGAACCACGAGTGTTCCAGCAACTAAAGGGTGCATAGTAACCAGCCTGGCACTGGACACCCAGGCCACCGCAACACACAAGTGTCTCCTGATTGGCCTTGACCAAAGCCAATCATTTGAAATGTAGGCTGCGTGCAAGAGTCAACGCCCTTGGTACTAGCATAACTACAGAGCAGTATCGCCTGCTTGGGAAATCTCTGCTACAGCACTGTGGTTAAGGAGAACAGCAGAGCTCCTGTAATTAGGTGAATCATGTGCCTTTGTGTACTCATGCTTGTAAAGAATCTCAGTCTGGCAGGAAAAAAAAGCTTATGTTGTAGTTTTCCCTCCTGTTACACAACTGACACTCAAGAGCTTCTGTTTAAATTTTAGTCAAAGTATCAAAATAACTTTTTGGCAGTTTGATCTGCAGATTGTCCAATTTAACCCCCAACAGCCAATAAATAAAAATCCCCCAAAGACAAAAAAAAAGTCCCCCCAATTGTCTGGCGTACACCTTCTTTTATTCTGTGGCCAGGAGGCCCCTTAACCAATCACAGCTTCCCCATGTTTCAGTAAACAAGGTACCCAAAAACCCCATTATCAATACATTCTGTCAGCTTTGTTCACCTTCTTTCTACAGACAATAAGGTTCTTCTTTTCTGTCATCATTTCTCACCTTCCATCTGGTTACTCCTGATGTTACTTTAGGGTTACAACAACAACTGTGTCCTTAGCCTTAATACTGATAAGTGTACACAAAAATTATATTGGAACACAACACACAATACTACATGGGCTAACAATAACTCAATAACATGACATCGCCTTGATTGCTTCAGTAATAAAAGATAATTGAAAGATAACAATCATAGTAACTGAATAAATAACAACTGTAAAATATCCCATACACGTTACCAGCACAAAAGTGAAAATCCAGGAGGATTTTGAAAAAGCCTTGAATATATATATGGCATCCATAATTCACCAGGTCTATGTACTGTTAAAGAAGACTTGTGTTTACTGTGCTCTCGCCATAAAGACTCAATACAAATAAACAGCCTCAGTGCCACCCGACACTCTTGGGTCTGATTCCAGGTTATCACGGCTGTTACAGGAGACACAAAACACCACTAAAAATGTTCTTCCAGTAATCACTCCTGAGCTCCCGGCGGCTCTGGAGAGGCCTTCCCGGGAAATTGATTGGGTTTGGTGGTTTCTGATCTGCAAGAGATCTGTATCTGCATGGTAGGTCGTGGAGCTGAGGCAGGGGTGGCAGAGGGATTGGCGGGAGGGACTGGGCGGAAAATGAGCGAAGGCAAAGGCCGGGAAGAGAGAGTGCTGCTGGGAACTCGATGCGATGCGCATCAAGGCTCCCCCCACACCGGGCCATTAGTGAGCTAAACCCCAGTCACTTGGGCACCGGCTGTGGAACACGCCCACACTCGGTCAGTCAGAGAGCGGTAACGGTCTCTGTGTGGACAGTAATTACTTAGCAACCTTGTAAGCAAAAGTAATTTACTGCATCTCCATGTAAGAAACAGCTTGTCCTCTCACAAACTGCTATTGTACTTTTCATTGTAATCGGCTGGGTTATGTTACTCCTAGGAAGAAATTAATCAGACGCATTAATTAAACATCACTTATTGGAAATGTAGTAAAGAGCTGGTGTGTTACCATGCTGGCCTGGTTTCCTGTTTCTAAATAAAGACAGACACCATGTCTCTCGAGCTAATGAGCCAAAACAACATGACACCTACCCAGAAGGGGTGAAAATGTCAGTCGGTTTCACCCACACCCTCCTTGCTACATTGCCACATACTAAACCCAACTCTGAGCCCCTTTAGCTGAAAGATTTCATAGCGATTACCGAAAGAGCTTGCGAGGCTAAAAAATGCTGAAACAGACAACATTTCAGTCACCTTCAGTCTCTGCTGTGTCTCCACAGCTCACCATGCCTGTCACTACAGGTTGTGTTGTTTGCTGAAGTAGAGTGGTGAATGTAATGAGACAGCCCCCAGATCATAGTGTGTACTGCACTTAGGGACTTCCCACACACCTCTACTCAGAGCATGACCCATGGCCCATGTGTCTCAACATGCAGGCATGTCAACAATAATCCCCACAATACCTCTTAGCTCCTACCACCGCTATTTAATACACAACTACTGTTCCGTTTATTGTCAGTCTTTGGCTCATGTGTAGACAAGAATTATTCAGACCAGAAAAAAGCCCTGCCTTACAGTCAAGACTCTCTAGTTCAGTGACACCATCCTTGCTTGCGTTCCTTCGGAGTTGCTTACTTTTTGTGACCACGCCCTCCAGCCTGATGATGTTGGGATGATCAAACTGGCCCATGATGCTCGCCTCGCGAAGGAAGTCCCGCCTCTGGCGCTCAACGTAACCTCCCTTCAACGTCTTGATGGCCACGGGGATCTCCTTTTTCCCTGGCGTGCGGAGGCGTCCACTACACACTTCACCAAATTCCCCTGCAAACAAAGCTCTCGTTGCTAAATTCAACCTTGCCCATGGTACTGTTTACCCTGAGTGAGATACGGCATACTATAGGTCGCACTTCTAGTCTTAATCCACTAGGTGGCAATCTAGGTGTATTAAACGCGTTTAGGACGGCTGTTGTCCTTGTTTTACAATAACCACTGAAAAAGGAGCCATGATTTAGTGAAATTCTCAAAAAATAAAAAGATTTTCATTAAAAACAAAACATAGATTCTGAGAGTTCCTGTATTAATAATAGGAGTTAAATAAAACATTTGCACTGTTTTTGAATTTACTGCTTCAATATCAGAAAATTTATTACATATCTGCTAAATAATAAAAAAATTTGAGTACCATACAGATGAAGGAAAAAGTGTTTGATACTGAAAATAAATTATCGAACCTCAAAAACCTATTTGTAATAGACGATGAAAGTAAAAATTGCACAAACCAACCACCCACCTTCCCCCAACACGCACATGCACACACACACACACACACACACACACACACACACACACACAGACACACACAAACAAAACACTGACCTGCTCCAATGACTCTCTCAATACGAATCCGAGTTGGGTCAATCTCCTTAGCAAACTCGTGGACAGCCTGTGTAGGATCCTCATAGGTGTCTGGGTCAATGTACGTCTTTATTCCTGGGAAGGGAACTGGATTGAAGACAGAGGAGGTGAACTTCAGGGAGCACACTGGACATACACACACACCCAGGTAGTGTTTCTACCTTAAACACATGTAGTGTTTAGCACAGAGTCAGAATTCATACTCACAATGATTATACCTGCATCAAGCTCCTTCTGTTCTTGTCTACAGAAACCAAAGCCATCCTAAACCCGACCTCCATACTAACTAAGTCTTCTCAGTGTCACCAGGGAGTAAATGTGCCTCTTATTCCACTCTGCCAAACACACTATGGCTAGCCTGAGAGAGCAGACAGCAATTCCTCTTCTGAAGGCCTTGTATACGTGAGGAAGAGGCTGGCGCCGCTGGCTGAATGAGTAATGAAGGCCCACTAAGGCTGAAGATGAAGAGGAGGAAGAAGAGGCTTGACACCCAACGCTCCTCTTGTCCTCCAAAAACAACCCTGTTTATCTGTACATAAAAGTGCAACATTTCTGATCCTGCTGGGCCTGCACGCATGGCCAAGTGCAGCTCGCCTGCAGCTCGCCTGCAGGTCGCCTGACCGGCGCCATAGACACGGCGGGCTGCCACAGCAACTCTGCAAAGTTGGCATGTCCCGCTCCACATATGAAAACCATATTTACACACACTCTGTCCTCTTACAGTGCCAATCCACCCAGCCTGTTTGAACGCCCCAACCCCACTCCCTCACCCTTCATCAATCTTTCATCACAGGAGTGTGTCTGTGTCACTCCGGGAGTGAGAAGACAGAGGCGAGCAAAGGCAAGATGCTTCTAACCGGAAATAAAGAGCACCATCTCAGCCAAACGGCAAGTACAAAGTGGTGAAGTGCAGAGGGAGGCCTTTCAAAGAGTGACGCTTCGTACAGCATGAGAATGACTCTGAGCATCTGAGCTGCTCGTGTGCAAACGGTTGTCGCATATGTTGGGTTGCATTTATCTGAAATCGGAATGATCTGCAGAATGGTCCGTGGGAAGGGAGAACCTTATCACTGAAAACATCTTGTCCATACAGATCAACACAAATCTATAGCTGGAAAACTTAAAAACTGCCTTAACTGGTGTTCCGTGGGTTGATTTATTTTTTATGTACACATAAAAGTTGCCAATTACCTCTTTTGCATGATTTTTAAGCAAAGCAACCAAAAAATACCCTGTAGTCATTTATATGGCAAAATGTATATTTTTTTTAGGCAATTCATGTTAACCACTTTATTGGGGGAAATATCACTGGACCTAACCTGAGGCAACCTTCTGACCTGAAGCAGTATTGTAGCATCTGCCACCTGCTGGATCTATATGCTCGAAAATAAGCTGTGAGGTTAAGTACTTATAAAACATTCATGTTAATCAAAACGTGCTACTCACTGTGTCCATTCTGATAGTGTGCTCTCCGCTTCTCATCAGACTTCATTTTGGCTTTGATGTACCACTGGCACCTACAACCAGAGAGAGAGAGAGGGGGAGAGGGAGTGAGAGAGAGAGGGGGAGAGGGAGTGAGAAAGAGAGGGGGAGAGGGAGTGAGAGAGAGGGAGGGAGAGGGAGTGAAAGACATAGAGACAATTCAGACAGAGATACTGAGAGAAAGAGAAAAACTGACCCACTGAAAAGGTAGAAAGGGTGTGCATATGCTGAACCTTCAGCCAGATGGAGAAAGATTGGTTTCATACACTTCCTCTCCATGCCCAAGAGCCACAAAGCAACCATGGCGAGCATATGAGGCTGAAGGCGTATGAGGAGGAGGGTGTAAAAGGCAGAGGGCGTATGAGGAGGAGGGCGTACAAGGCAGAGGGCGTACGAGGCAGAGGGCGTATGAGGAAGAGGGCGTACGAGGTAGAGAGTTAAAAGCAACGACTCTGCACAGCGATCAGCTTTCTTCAAAACAGTCCAGAACAAGAACAAATAAATCTATTATGTGATTTGTCCCCACGTGAGTGACCAGTTTTGGAAAAACACCTAGTCCAAAGATCCGCCCTCTGTCTCGCTCGTCCAATAGTGTGGACGTGCACAGACAGTCAGTGGGGTGCTGGGTGCCTGATATGACGGCACATGAGTAATGTTGTGGATTATGGTAGAGCACAGAGGGAGTGCTGTCCAGTGTGTATCAGCCCACACAAACAGTGCAGCCTGCACATACAAACAGCGCTTGAATCCCAGCACAATTTTCCTAACTCTCCTGGCAGCTGCTTGTTCTTCGCCTTTAATAAACTTTCCTGAAAGCCTTGCTGATCCCACATGGGTCGTCTGCATCGTCTAGCACAGAACCGATGATGCGCAGACCTCCACGGGTAACATTCCTCCTCCCGAGAACGCTCCGCTCATGCCGGCCCACCTGAGGCTCCCAAACGCAGCCAAGAGTCTTTATAAAGCAGCCGGTTTCACAAGCATGGCACAAACTCGCACGCACATGGATGTCAGGGGAGGGAATGTGGAACGGGAGAACAACAGCCTTAAAAAAAGAAAAACAACTAAAACAGAAGCAGAGCATCCCGCGTGGATACCGCCCACCCAAGCGCATGACAACAAAGAGGTGTGGAGTGACCCCATGCACCTCCAACAACAGAGGCACCTACTTGTTCCAAAGGAAGAAGCCAACCGCCCATGGTGTAAGGGTGTCTAGTGGGTGTTTGGACCACAAGTCATTCTGAAGTCTGAGCTTGTTTATTCAAGTTTGTGAGAAAACTTTCTCACTAAAGAATGTCAAAAAATTATAGTACTATCAACTTGCCATTCACACTTGGGCTCTAAAAAATAAGCTTTTTTAAATCTATACATGTAAGATATACATTTGGGACTGGTTATCCTTAGACTGTGTTCAACAGGTACAATTTGCTATATTTAAGACAAAAATGTTAAGCTGTTACAGCCCTTTAGTTTACACTTAACCTTTCAAAGAAAGGACACAGGGGGCTGACAGCCCCGACACACTTGAAATTCCCCTGAAAACGTCCAATAGTGTGTGAGCAGGCCAGGGCTGTTACGGAGCTGTTAACATTAATTTACACAGAAGCCAAAGAACATGGACAGCTGAGCTCCAGGAGGCTGAAAGGGCAAGCACAGAAGATGAAGCCCTGCTCCCGACAGCCAGGAAAGTGGTTCATGGGAGAGCTGTTCTATTACACACACACACACACACACACACACACACACACACACAAACAGAAAGAGTACTATTCACCAGGCCTGTATGTATGTAAAAAGAACAGCTTGGTGTTATTTCTCATCTTAAGAGAATTGTGCTGATCTGGCATGCAGTCACCATGCTTCAGACACATCAAAGGGACATGTGACCCCCAGGAGGTTTACTTTTTCTTCCTTTGTGTCCCTCTGGGAAGCCCCAGCGGTGCTACGACATGAGCAAGGATCTGCTTTCATTTACCCAACGCAGAAGTACAGGGGGAACAAAGGCAGGTAGGAGAGAGGAGAATCACAACCTGAATGCATGTGCATGCGTGTGTGTGCACGAGAGAGAGACATGACGTCATGTGTGTGTGACACTGAATAATTATTAAACACAAAAAATGCCTGTCCAGGCTTTGTGTGAGAGATGTACCTCAAATTTATTTACTTAGGTCTGCATAACTATATAAATGTAAAAGAAACACTTTTTCTGATAATTTCACAAGCTAAATAAATGAACAAAAATCAAGGAAAATAGATACAACACACCAGAAGGGAGTAGGTTGATGCTTTGTCATATTCTCCAACTCAGAGACTAGCTAACCAAATGCAGAAGACTGTGACGTTTAATACCAAAGAGGAACCGTGCTGTAAATCTGCTTTGGCAGTTGGCAGTTTGGTCAGTGTAAACCAAGAAGCACAAACAATTAAAATTAAAAATGGACACACTCATTATCACAGCGCTTAATACCAGATTAGAGAGTACCTGTCAAAATTCAGAACAGAAACCATATCAATACTTGTGCTGCCTGAGCAGCATCACCCATCTCATCCAGACATTTACACAACCGTCACCAGAGAAGGCACTGCACAAATCAGACTTAAAAATTGAACCTTGTTTAGAAGTGTCGTCTTGCTTCAGATGGAGCAGACACTCGCCGTGTATCTTTGAAGTCACAGATCATAACAGGAACCTGACGAATGGAAGTGTGAGCAACTTTGAAGGTGCGTGCACAAGTAAAGTGCGTGTTGGCACTTTTAAGTATGAGAGCAGGAACCTTTTCTTGCCACGACTCATCAAATCGGAAAAAAGGAAATGAAAACTCAACTGGCAATTTAGGAGATGAAGGCAACTGCAGCAAAGGGCTCCGAACGAAATACTCGCGGAAGTAAAGAGTAATATCTGTGAAACAAAACAAAAGCAAAGGTGACAGACACCAAAGCAGGAAGGTAATAAGTGGAGCACTGCAAAAGTGTAGGCTGGTTTCGAGTAAAAACTTAATAGCTACAGAGGCAAAAGGTCCGCTGTCCATATAGTACCATGAGGTGCCTGGTCTAACCTGCACCAAACGGGGCTGTTTTGGGTGTGACCGCGGAAGGGGTGTTGTGGCTGCGCTACAAACATAGTTAATTCGGGGGCGAACATTTGATTGATGTCGTGTTAATTTGAAATGAAATTACAGTGACAGCTATGACAACAATGGGAGAGGTCACAGTAATCAGGAAGATAATTACAGACCAGACCGATAATTTCTGTCAGGTGTAATTTGTGTCATTTTGCTTCCTTTGAGCAGGGCAGGGATAATTTTAAAAAAGCGTAACGCAACTTCCAATAGAGCGCGCGGCCATTCCGCTAATACGCGGCTGTTTATATGCATGCGCGTGCCTCCGCGGGACATAACGCAGCACCAAGTGCCAGATTAAGCACGTGACGCTTAGCTCAAACTCGCTACGATGGAGCTAATGGGGCCATTTTGAGATGAAAAGTACCACTGACACAGCTGTCGGCCCACGTTGGAGAGGTCTACTCTGGAGCTGGACAGCACCATCGCTCTTCCCAACACGCAGCTCTGCATCTCCTGTGTTTTCTTTGGAAAGATCACTGGCACAGACAGTCCTGCTGATGGTGCCGTGTGTTATTATGACATATTACTGACCACAGTACAAGACCCACAGACAGTGTCCTTGTATCACAGGGACAGTGAGACAATGCTAATACAACACTATCTCATGTTGGCATTTCTGTCACAGAAGAGAAATGTAATAAACTTGACACTGTTTGCTTCTGTATCCTGCAATAAAATATATTTTTCATTTTAATCCACTCCATACAGTATCTCAGGAACTCTTTATTAAAACGTGTAAATAGACATTACTAGCTGCAATACTTCCACTGACTGTTACTGCTACTGCTGTAATGGCAGTTCTAAAGAATTGCCCAGATGCACACTTGTACTATTTTGGTATTTCCCAATACTTTTAAATGTGTTTATAACTTCTGTACCTGAAGTGACCGCAGTAGGACCACTTAATACCACAAGAATCAAGACTGCTAAATCTATACATATGATGACTGTAGTTAAAATGTGTATGATTTCCATTGATTTTGTATGAGTTGTAAAGGAAGGAACTGTCTGCAGTTTACAAGTCACAGTAATGATTGTATTAATGTTGAATTAATTAACTGTAGGTCACCCAGCACTGTGAAGGCCTGTTGGGTCACCCAGCGCTGTGAAGGCCTGTTCGGTCACCCAGCACTGTGAAGGCCTGTTGGGTCACCCAGTGCTGTGAAGGCCTGTTGGGTCACCCAGTGCTGTGAAGGCCTGTTGGGTCACCCAGTGCTGTGAAGGCCTGTTGATCACCCAATATTGTGAAGGCCTGTGGGTCACCCAGTACCACGAAACTGTACCTATCTTCCCTCTCCACTCAGGTGTGGTCCCACAGATATCAGAGTCTATGCGGCAACACTGATGGGCTTTATGAAATACTGCTAACGCTAAACACTAAGTTAACTTCTTGTCAAAGAAATTTGAAGCAATACCTGCGCTCCCTTACAGCTGAAAGCATCCTGCACATCTTTCATTAAACCTGAGTAGACATTTACTTCCACACCGAGTCTCTGGTAACACGGCACGGTTAAATGAGCACACGGGGAGGAGGGATGGAGGAATGAACCAGCTAAAAACAACTTCTGTTCTCTCTTGAAAGCGCTGTGCCTATAGTTTGTCTACTCTCAAAACGCGAGAGAATGCAGCGTGCACGATCAGACCTATAACTGTGTTAAAGTGTCGTGCTCAATGCTGAACATCTTCCCATTAACGCTGTTCACTTCCTTGTTTAGCAGCAGTTGGGCAATTTCCCTCTTCCTGCTATTTTATTTGCAGGCTTAAAGCAGTCCCTTTTTGCTCATATCTAAAAATAACAGACATAAAAGCCCCTGTAAAAATAACTGGTGTGAGTCAGAAGAACTGCTTATTTATAAATATTATATCAACAGGAAACCCTTAAACGCTTACACCCCGCCGGCATTGACAAAGCCAGCTTTCATGGCTCGCAGACACACCTTGAACAGAAGCGAGACCGCAGATCTGAGCGTGCAAACGAACGGACGACGTGCTCCGCTCCTCTGCCATCTGAACCTTCGTTACCCGTTCACACATTAACGGCTGACGGAATCAAAGATCTTGGCTGCTGGGGACACCACGAATCCTGCTTAATTGGCCAGAAAAATGACTCAGTCATTTGGAAATGCGAGCGATTTCTCTGTGGCCAACAGACCATTAAAAGGGAACTTTAACTGTCTAAGAACAACGTGTCACAAATTAAATTAGTTAGAAAGATGAGCATGATAAAAGTTGTGAAGACTACTGTATGTAAAGTTAAAAATCACTGGATCAATTGTGCTTTTTAGGGTTAAATGATAATAGTCCGGTCAGGTTTCTCACATAAGAAACTGGCATGTAAAGACTAAATATACCATGAAACTTTTCTCACTGGGAACCAGCCTTGCCAGTCTTCATCTTAACTGGTACATAACAAGTCAAGAATAGTGAAAACAAAATGGTGAAAACCCTCTGCTACAGTCCAACACATGCGTACATAACCATAATGTTTTGATGATTTATTTTAATCATATAAAATTATGACTCTCAGAAAAACATCACAGAACAAATTATTTGAGTCATGGTGGTTTCAGTTATAAAAATTATGCAACTGTGACATAATATTCAATAGTGAAGATTGTGTATTAAAATTTTTAATTTCCTGATCTTTCAACCTCTATATTTTGTATCACTTGCCAATGGTGGCCTATATTTTATCTATTAAGCTTGCTCGCTGTGTGACGAGATGCTCAATATTCTTGGTGATGGAAGAATAAAAGTTTGAATTAGCGGTGCTCACAGGTTACCTGTTTGGTAGCTACGGCACCAAAAGTTCAAAGAATTGTACAGGACAGGACAGGTGCACACACTCAATAAAAGACCTGCAAACCATGAAACTTCTGATGATGCGTGTTTAAGAGCCCTGTGCGTGCCTGCCACTCTGAAGACAAACAGCAGAGTGGCCAGGTGCGCCAGCTGGGCACCTTTACAGGTGACTGGGTCTGAGAAGGCAGCCAGGTGCTTCTGTACCTTCCAGTGATGAGGAAGAAGAGAGTGAGGATGACGAGCAAGGTGAAGCCGCCGACCGCTGCTGTGACGATGACCAACACCTGACCCTGATCTGCAACCATGTGTGATGCTGAAACAGGAAAACAAACGGTAACTGAGACTGCCAACAAAAACTTAATAACAAATTAGCAAAGTTAAAACGGCCATAAAATACACTAACACTAAAGCTGATTTTGGGCTTCAGTGTGAATTATTGTAAAACAAAAAATTTTTATTTAAGAAAAAATCCCTTTGTGTATTATCTGGATAAAGCCGGTGGTGGTTTCACGGAAAAAGATAGCCAACATTATTCAGAAAATTATAATTTCAAAAAAATTAAATGAAATATTTCAGGCCTTTGGAAAGAACCATATTAATGGTTTTGTACAATTAAATCGGGTATATTCATTGCATAAAATTGTAATTTACTCATGATGGTCCAGTTTAATTGGACCAATTTGATATTCATGATTTGCTATCTTTTAATGTCTCAAGCCCACTTAAGCACAGATAATTAGAACACAATAGTTATTATCAGTCTTTTATATTCATAGGTAATGAATATCAATTTGAAATAAAAACGCTGTATTGAATCAGAGATGAATGTACTGAATTTTAATGATTTTCCAACATGAGATATTGCTTGTATATTATAAAGATGGACTGGGGTAATTACTGTGCTCGCTCTGATGAAGAGAGGACAGGGTAACTCTCAATGGGAGGTTACGACAGAAGATCTTTAACCTATTCTGGAGTTTGCGTGTCTTTAAAGCTTTTAATTAATGAACCCAGTCAGGCTGGGCTGGACTAATGAGGGCAACCGCACTCCTGGCTACGGGGTTTCCCAGTGCTGAGGCAGCGCTCCGTAAGACCGGAGGCATGACAGCTCTTCAGAGGACAGTGCTGTCACAGAAGGTCAGAGAGACGTCTGCGATGACATCCGGCACCTGAGCCACTTGGTGCAAAGGTGGGCGATTAAGCAAACGGACGTGCCAGCGAGAAGAGGGACAAAGGAACCAAGTGCAGTCTTCACAGAGCTCAGAACTCATCATCGTCAGACCACCCTGTTAACATGGATGGCTTGTTTATTCTAGGCCAAATTTGACATCACTGATTAGCAGCTGGTAATTTCATCTGGTTAAAGTGAAACAAAGTTTTTCATAAGTGAAAATGTTACAGTCGTTCTAGCTCTTAAACGTGTCTCAAACCCAGACCAACGGGGGCAGTGGAGTGGAGCAGCGGCGGTCCGTGTGCCCGGCACCCTGCCAGGCCCAGGAACAGCCTTACCTTCGTCTCCCGTCTCAAACTCGAACTTGGGGCTGTAGCTGGTATAGCCGGCCAGGGTGCGAGCACGCACATGGAAGGCGTACATCGTGGAGGGCTTGAGGCCCGTGATGATAACGCTGGGTGCTTTGGAGCGGGTGGAGGAGTAGCTCAGCTCCTCATGTTCCTGGGCACAGGATGGAGAGCACACGTCACACGCTTCTTCACAGACACACATCGGCCTTTACTGTACTAATACGTACTTCTGACAGCATGACAGTGTAGCAAAATGCATAGAAGATCAAAGATACGAGGTTCACTCTTTTGCACTTGCATTAAGACAAAGCTCCTGGCTCAGATGGACCCAAACCCTCACAGCTTCTAAACAATGAAACTTGCTTATTTAGCTGCAACACACTTTATTCGCTTTGACGGGGGGGTCGGGATGTGTTACCTTCTCATAGTACTTGATCTCATAGTCCAGCACTGTCAAGGAGGGCTGTTCCAGCTCCTGCCATGAGAGGGCGATGCTGTTCTGAGAAGCCCAGTCTTTTCTGACCATCCCCACCAGTGAGGGCCCTGCAAGGAGCAGCGCTGGTGAATTCTGGGGTCGGAGCAGTAGGTACCTCTCAGTGTCCCCCCCTCAATGCCCACAGGGCTCATTAGCACACAGCTGGGGCTGCTGACAAGGAGGTCACCCCCCCCCCTTGGGTCACAAAAGCAGAAAAATGGCCTTTTAGCAGGGGTCAGAGTCACCACACGTCATGAAGAAAACAGCCCAGTCAGGAGGATTTTTAGAATGCACGAGCAGAGGTGTCCAACACTGCTGCAGGTAGGTGTGTGTGTGTGTGTGTGTGTGTGTGTGTGTGTGTGTACATGCCTGCAAACGCAGTTATCACTATCTTACTTAAATCCATATGCAATAAAATTTTAATTTTTGCATTACAGAGATGTACAGCAATACACAAACTAATGACGAGAAATTGTAAATTTTACAAAAACATTGTGGAACACATAAATCATTTTGTATAAATTTTAGGCCTGTGGAAATTAAAGATTAATTAATCGATTAATTGTTAAAATTTTTAATCGATTAAATTTTCTTTAATCAGTAATTTTTCGATTAATTTTTACTAATTTTTATTTCGGTTA
>JABJVR010000080.1:543866-563444 GCA_025773905.1 Chitala chitala
ACCTGCCCCAGGGGAACCTGGGAATTATTTGACACATCAGATGTGTTTCCTTCTCTCCCTGTCCATCATTGACCTTGAAAATGAAAGTTTTGCTGGGCATTAATGTAAACGACGCTGCTACTCATTCTGGCTTGTCTCTGACTGGCAGCTGGTGTAACAAAGTCATTTGAAAATTACTTACGCTTAAAAGCTGTAAAAAATAAACAAACAAAAAACATGCAAAAAAAGTTTAAGGCAATTAGCTTGAAAAAGGCCAACAGAATTAACAGCTGGGTCTGTTTGGAAAGGAGACAAACTTTTAGAATGTGTGTAAATAAGGGATTCTCATCTGTCTTTAATTCTGTGACCTAATAATTCAAGCTCAACAGATGGTAAAGGATATCAAAAAATATAAACAACCTTCCAGTACCCCCAATGAAAACCACAGAATCTGCCTGGTGTGTACATGCTGCACTCTTAAAACAAAGAGCATGTTTGTTTCAAACATTGCGAATCGGGCGAGATCCCATGGCCACCTGCTTCGAGCCCCTTCCCAACGCTACGAAGGCGCCGTCCTCGCCGCACCGGCTAATTGACAAAGAGGAGTACCACACAAGCTAATCTACACGTCGTTGTGCAATCACTCGGTAAACAAAGAGCCATTATTGAACAGGCCCTCCTCCGTGAAAACACGTCGTCTCAGGCGTAATAATGTTTTACGAATCTCAACACAAATCATATAGGCCTCTTACTATCAGCTAAGAAACCAACAAACATGAAAGCACTTACTGAAAGATTCAAGTCTTTTTTTCCCATAACCAACAAATCACCCTTTTTTTTACACAACAAAGATAGAAATATGTGTTTATGCAAACAAAAAAATGCAGTTTCTTCTCCAAGTAGAAAAAAAATCTGCAAATCAATAAAACAGTAAGCGGTATAATTCTTTAGCATACATACAACAGTTCAAGGTTTTACAATCAGACAGCAGAGCACCTGGAAGGCAATGTAAATATGACCAGATGCTTACAGCCTATCCCAGGATTATTCAATAAAACTGTCGTAACTGGCAACAAGAAAGTATCCAGCATCCCTATACTGTCTGCGGCTGCAGCATACACATCGAGCTGAGTGGATTCTTGTGGGAAAACGGCTTCATCCGACTTAGTCTTCCACAAGCTTGACCCTAGAATAGCTTTAGCTGTGTGGCGGGTTAAGTCTTATGAACCAAGAAGAAATCCAGTAAAGTCCTGTGGACAAATGGTGGCACAGCCCTAAACAGGTGCAGGATGGCAGGGGCGCTGTGGAGGGATAGATCTGCAGGACAAACCTACAAACCTAAGAGCCCGTGACTAACAAGGGCCTGCAAACATCAAAATATTACATGATAACCTCTTATGGGGCCCATAAGTTCTAGTGGTGCCCCTGTCTGAGGGAGCATTTACCTTTGTTTCTCTTTCTGAAAGCTATTTTCTGATACGTTGACACAGAAACATGGAAGGAACCACAAAATTACCTTTCAATTTAGATTATATTCTCTTTGAGGCAAGTCGATCCTCAAGACTCATTTGTAACTATGCTAGCAGTCAAATAAAGCTACGAAATGTTCAAACTTGCAGACAAGCTTCCCTTTCGACTGACCCTAATGCAAAACAACGAACGTGTGCTAATATCTCAGTAACGAAGCTCCCTCGACCAAATTACAGCAATCAGTTAATTAGCTTGTCTGTCTAATGTTCAGTTTAAAAGATAACTATTTGTACTGAATGTACCTGTTTGGAGAAAACCTGATACTGGAAAAGAACTTTAAAAAGGCAATGCGGTTTAGAGAAAATTACTTTAATGAGTTTTCGCTATTTTAGAAATATTAAAGTATGAATATCTCTACTGTCAAATTTTCTTTTGTGTGCAAAGATCACTCTGACAAGACAAAAAAGTGACTGTTACGTAATTTATCAAAGCATTAAAATCACGCCAAGTGCAGCACTTTCATAATTGCTTCTCAGTGTGGACGGTGAATGTGTATCTGTCATTTTAATATGCGTGGCGATGCCAAGAAAGGTCTTCCAATTCCTTAAGAGATCTGTCCTTCTGCTGAGACAGGCACCGCGACACACTGGAGCACTTCTGCTTGACGTGAAGAAAGTCACCATTCGCTTTGCATTCTCTTGCTGCATCAACACTGGATAATGCCTGGTTCGCTTTCTTCAGTAGTACAATACACGCAGTACATACAGTTCCTTCACTGACTGTCTACATCCAGACTTGCCTTTACCTTTTCATACCATCAAGGACTAAAAGTTTACTGATCTGTGCAAACTCTCTACAGGCTTCTAAACCACACTGGAAGAGAAACTTCTAAGTTACATAAAGGAAAAAAAAAACAAGGTGGCTGTATTCTTACATTAAGAAACTTATAAACTTTTCTTCTTTGTGTACAAAGTATAATGTACCATATACATTGTAACACGTTACCTGCCACATCTTACAAAAGCAGAGGCTGGAACGACTAAAACTGGCCATTTCTTTGTGGCAATACCACAACGGGGGTAGGAGAAGCTAGGATGATCCTGGATACTGAGAATCTGGTTACTGAGGTACATTTGTATGTACAGTGGAAGGTCTGGGGTAATTAGTGGTATTACTAAAAAATCTTATTAAAAATCATCTATTATCTGTGCAAGAGGTGGTTACACAGTGACCAGAGTGATAACGAGGTGAATGGCCAGCTTCTTTCTGGGCAGAGGACCACTGGTGTCTTTGAGATGCCAGGAAAGAACTGTAAACAAAAATACTGGGAAAGGCAGCAGAACAGCAGTTTTCCCCAGTCCCAACCAGGGTTATTAAGGTAAAATTGTTATTTAGATTAAAATAAGATTTAGATTAAAATTTATATTGGTTTGAAATGAGACCAGGAGAGGTGAAAGTGCGAGATTTAAAAAAAAAAAAGACTGAATGAAAAAGTTTAAAAAGCAGCTAGGGAAATTCCTGTCATATCTGCAGTATCAGGGCAATGATTTCTGTTCTCCCCATAAGCGGCTGGCCGGGATTCTGAAAGCACAGCTGGTACTGGGGCAGAAATACATGCCGGATAATCACCAGTGCTGCCTGGGGCTAGAGTACAGGTTATCACAACCCAACTGGCTTGGCCGAAACATCAATGAAGATGAATCTGTAAATGAGCAGAGATTATAACAAAACCCATTTATATCAACCCAGGCACTCAGCATCTGAATGAAGATGCCTGATCCCATTTACATGGACGACGTGTGGTCCTTATGGATGTTAATGAAGAGACACACAGGATTCTTTTACTCTGAAAATCTGAGCGTAGAAGCAGCAAAGTTTCCGGAGACAGAGGCTGTGGTCCAAAGGGTTATAACAGACTGGTGGGGGGGCGGGGTTGAAATGGACGTGTATCAATGAGTAATCAATCATGATTTACACTGTTTTGTTAGCTGAGTGTTTTGCAGTGTTCTCCCTCTGCTAAGGAAGAAGGCAGCGTGTTAGAGCGGCGGGAATCGAAGACATGGAGGCAGAACTTCAGCTTTAGCGAGAAGTGAGACCGCGTTCACCTGCAAGGTGACCTTTAAGAAAATACCTAACCCACAGACAGGCTAAACCCCTGGCACAGGGAGGGTTTCTCTAAACCTCACCCTGAGCAGTGCGCTGGTGTCTCTTATTGACCAGTAAGGGCAGCTGCTAAAAATCCAGCTTCACAAACATGCCTGCCGAGTTGGGAGGAAGGTCAGAGACCTGAGAGACTCACAAAGTACCAACACTCCTCAAGTCTACAGAGCTGTTTTCCAGTGCCTTTGTTTGAACCTCATTTCATTTCTAGCTGATCTGAGGTATTTATTTTTCAAAAAAAAAAAAAAACCATTCAGTTATGTAATTTCTTCAAGAAATGTAAAATGCAGCGCTTCTATTTTGTTTATGCAGCGGTAACAGTATGTATTCTTGTCATATTCCCTAAAGCACGAAGACATTAAGTTTACCCCATCTGATTCTTTAAGCGATAGAATTTCTGAGCAAGTGTGTTTTAATACAGGTAAAGAGAACTGTTGATGTTTTCGGGTCAATTGCATCCACTGGGGCTACCTGTGAACTTGCAATCAGAATTATCTCCTTTGCGGAACTGGTTAAAAGAAGGTATCCTGGTACTGCTGCAGGATCCTGCAAACACAACAAGTACAGGCCATTATTAAAAGACTACACCTTGATTTTGCCTTGCAGAGCTGCACTGCTACTGAATGCAATCTTTCGATTTCACCAGAACAGTCAGGCCAGCGGTGACATGCTAATTAGCCGTGTCGACTGAAACCAGTTTAGGGGTGTGATGTGAGTCTAGGACTCTGGCAGATGGACAGAAGGTAATCCATCAGCCCAGGACGGCCTGTAATGGGAGGCGAGGTTAATTACAGGCATAGTGAGGCGCTGTTTCTCAGGCCCCCTGCCACAGGGCTGACAGTCTGGGGGGAATTGAGGGTAGAAGCGCTGTCACTGGCAAATGACAGACCGCCCTACGTCGTGGAACAGAGACAAGGCACTCAGTCAGGGTGGGCCCATGTTGGACACTGTGTCAATACCACTGGACGATCGGACTGAGCAACATCCAAGCGTCCAAGCCTTCACCGCTCAGGCTGACGGGACAGGAGCGTGAAGGGACCGTCAAAACTGTCTCCAAGCAGCACACAAATGAAACAAAAGCACAGCCATCTTTAAAGAGTTTGGGGGCAAAAACCTCTTAACCAAAAAAATTAATTTGTATTTAGCATTACAGCTGAGTGGGCTTTGCAGGAATAGGGTAAATACTGGCTAAGTGTTCTTACAAAACCGTTTCATTAGAATATATGCAAACTTCTCAGTGTAAACACGGTTGTTACTGTGGCATATAAATCCACTTATACATAATTCTTAGTGGAGGAACTTTGGTATGCACTAAACCTACCAGTGCTAAGGTCAAGAACAATCAACTTAATCCACACATTCCACGCTCTTAGGAAAAAAAGCGCATTTTTAAATGCTGTGTTGTGAAAATGTTTCCTGAACTGTTATGGACATTAAGTTAGAATAAAACAACATAATATAGAGCGCTCGGGAGAGTGCTAAGTGGTTAACGACATTGCCCCTAATTAATCGTATTCACCGAAAGGCTCAGTTTTAGCAGACCTGCATTTTTGCACAACCGCAAGCCGGCGACCCCTCACATCCCCCGCCGAGTTCAAATTCAATTCAGCGGCGCATTAGGTGTGACTTCCAAACAGCGACCCGTTAGATTCACACATGGCCCCCCCGCTTGGCACACGTTACCACAGCTAATGCCATTTTCATTACCGCTTTAACACTTAAAACGACCGCTTTATTTGAGGGAACAATGCATGCATTCACACCGCACCTGACACGTCTTTAGTGAACGAACTCCGCATTTACGCCAGGACCAACCTGGGCACTCTAACTGCACTGAACAATAGATCTCAGTTTTCCTTTGCAGCACCATGTAATTTAAACCTTATCGAAAGCCTCTATTATGAAAGTGTCTGTAAGTAGATATTTAAAACAGTGCAAAACAGTATTTGACTATAGCTGCCAAGTGACATCCTCTCTTTTCAACAGTTCTTTAAGTTGGTGCACAAAATTACGGGGTTCGAGTTCTTCATAACCCAATTACAGGTCTCATTTTTAGATTATCTCTACGATCTAAAGACATGCCACTGGTTTTTAAGAGCTAAAGCTATAAATAATGTTTATGACTGTGGTAGACTGGCTTCCCATCCAAGCTGTACGTTGCCTTTTCACCGATGCAAATCCTGCCTAGACTTCAGGCTTCTTAAAGCCTTGAGCTTTCTGTGTCTCAGACAATAAATGACATAATAAACATTTATCAACTCAATAATAAATGTTGACATGAGGAAATAAACGTCAAAACCATAAAAATCCGTCACACTGTTTTACTTACACTTTAATTTGTCTGTCAGCCTAACAGGAGACTAAGGTTAATTGATTTTGTTAACCTATCCAATACCATTGAGTGAACATGTACAATAAAGTGCATCTATTCAAACTCTCTGGTGTCATAGAAACCATATTTGGTCTGATGTAAAGGTAATAACTAAACTAAGAAAAAAATGTTAAAGGAACAGAGTCAGTCAAGGCTGGTGTTAAGAACTCAATAAATAAACAGAAAGGGAGTCTGTTAGTTTATGTCGATGTTGAAATAGGACGATAAAACGCAGCCTGAAGCTCTTCACATCAAAATCGAAAACTCTCATTTAAAGCACAGACGTTTCACACTTGTGGGATTACTGGTTCCTTTCATTCAGTCTCATTCATATGGTTCATCCATTAGAGCACACGATTCTTTGGCTGAAGCACGGCTCCTTATTAGAATCTGCAAAGTCTATCAGGGCAAAAAATAATTAAATTCTTGCATGAAAACCCATCCATCTAACACGCAACCCGGGTTAGCAGTGAACGTGCGACGCAATAACGTATAATTTCATACTCGGTTAGTCAGATTGCGAAAAATGTGCAAAAAGTACAGGAATGTACACATTTTATTTGGATGGAAATAGAACAAAATCAGAAGCTTTCCCATGCTCTCCCTTTACATATTACAATTATTTTCTTGGAAGTTTGTCTGCCTTTACATTTACACTTCAAATACTTGACTAAAATGAAGTTCCCTCGGCGTAAACAAATTTATTCATGCAAAGAAGGTGGTGCTGGATTGAAAAACTACTGTGTGTTTTTCTCCAATTGCTCTGCGACACACACAATTACCCGGCGTCTGGCAGTGCTTAAAACATTCCTCTTAAACCTTAGCATTTCCCCCTCCCTCCATCATTCTTATCCCTCCCCCTCACATTTAAGGCATTTGCGCTTGCTTCCCTCCCCCCTTACCCTCCCCCTGCTCACCTAAGCTCTCTCTATATTCAATTAACTTTCCGCATCCACGCTGCCGAAATTCCCTTGGAGCATCAATCATCGTGATATGGGGTACTGACAGCAGCCTCCCCCTGGCTTAATGTGTGCTGTCAGCCAGGGCCCAGTCACCTGGAGCCCTGTCCCCCCCCCCCTCCACACTGGAGCAACAGGGGACACCGCAGCCTACCCTCCACAACGCTATGCACACAGGTGCCATTAGGGAGCCTCTGAGAAATGCCCTGCCAGACTGCGGTTCTCCATCTCTAAGTGACTGTGCCCCTGTCTCTGAAAGGTGCCAACTCTCCCATCACCAGGCAAGCTGTGTGTGCATTTTGCAGCATGGGCTCAGTTTTGGATGGACACGTGCCTCTCTCATCTGCTCATCCTCTAACCTCTTTGCCAATCTATATAGCACCACTTCACTGAACTGCATCAGGTGTCTGGTCGTGATCACCGATGAGCACTGCAGCCTTTCAGCCCGCCACTGCAACAGATGAATAATGATTATTTCTTGGAGTGCAATTCAATAACCGCTTTTCAGCTTTGTCATACACCTTCTGCATGTGCAAAACCGTCACCTTTCTGTGGCTACAATATTTTGTAAATAAATGCAAAACTCCCCAATTATCTGCTGTCCACACCTTTATAATCACACCACCACACCCCTCCCTTCCCCTTGATGTTCCTGACACAGGCTTCAGACCTGTCACAACAATAGACTTGACATGTGGTTCTGGACAATAAACAAATGACCTACAAAATGGATGCTTCTATATAATGACCCAACCATCTTATGAAGCTATTTAGTACAGCTTTCATCATGCTGAAGAATAAATTACATGCCATGGCTTGGCCCTGTTATGTTATAAGAGCCTTTTCACTTCACATTAATTGTGCTGGTTGGAACAGGCTTTTCCCAGAATCCCCCACAAGCAGACATGATTTCACCAACATGGTTATTACTCTACACTGCGACTGCATTCACGAGCATGCTGAGGTGGAAATGGCCTATCAGGCGCACACAACATGTCAGGCAGTAATGACTTCAAGCTGGTTCACTGTAATAGTCGGTGACTGAAATAACCATTCATTGAACAAACAAAATGAGAACTCATTAAAAAATAAAATGGCTATGTTACTCTGCAGCACTTAAAAAATAAATAAATACAGAAGCCCATTATAAGCAACAAGAGACACCAGGCCTGTTAAGGTATCTGTGAATGGAAGTACATTGAATGCACGTGTCCTGCAATATTTACCAGATTTTGTAAGACAAATTTTAAAAACTTCTGTAAAAATAATTTGGTAGGTGAACATGCAGATAATATATCGTGGTTTCAAAACTTTAAAGTTGTTTATACTGTTGGAAATACCATAGACAGTTAACAGACATCAAATATTGACTAGACAAAATAAAGGATGGTGAAATTCACTGCCTAAACCAACACAAGTTTTTTTGAAGTGGAACATTTAGCATTCAAATCACTTTAAAGAAAGACAAGAAAGGTTCTGAACTGAAGACCCAACTTTTTGTCCATTGCCACCTCCGGGTTCCGACACTCACCACCCTGGTCGCTGCTCACGGTGATGGCAGTCATGGGCCGAGGCGACAGGCTCAGCTCCGAAACCCCGTTGAGGGACTCGATCTCAAAGGTGTAGTTGGTGTGGGCGGCAAAATCCAGCACAGTGACGGAGGCGTTGGTGAGGCCGCGCGGCCGGGGCACGAAGCGAAGCTCCCCCTCGCAGACCTCGCAGCGCCTGGGCTCGGGCCCACACCTTTTACACAACACGTTGTAGGTGAGGTCCTTCCTGCCGCCCGTGTCACTGGGAGGACTCCATTCCAGGAAGAGGGCCGTCTCATTGATATTGAAGATCACGTTCCGTGGAGGAGACGGTGGACCTGGCAGATGTATAACAGGAACAACGTGGTAACAAAAGCAAAACAATATTTTGGTATTTACAAACACTGGCATCACTTCTGCTTAACCACTGAATCTGCCTCAGCTGCTGTAAAACTTGTCAGGAGAATTATTAACCCAAAGTGTTCTAAACAGCAGCAAATGACTTGACATGACAGTTAATTTGTGGTCATGGATGGACAACGGACTAAAAACGACACAATGCAATCGTTGGAAAAACCTTCACAGTCTGAAATTCGACGCTATGCAGGTTGAGCAAGATTTCAAGAAACTACAATAAATGCATTCAAAAAAATAAAATCAGGCAGGATAAATGACGATGAAACAGAACATACCTAACCAGCAGGGTTCCATCTCACTGTACTATAGCAACAAACACATTTGCTGTTTCCACAGTGTGAAGCATCTTTATGACTCCCCTGCTGTGAAGTTGATACTGTATTTGTGTGAGACACATGTGCTTGTGGGGAGAGTGAGATACCAGCTGACACTGAGGGAGGGTGAGGACACAGGGATCTGCTCCCTCCAGAATCTCAAGGGTGGGGGCTGGGACTGGCTCTCAGCAGAAAAAGGAACATTGAGGGCACCAGAGGCCTCTGGACAATTGCCGCTGCCTTTTGCCTGGCTTAGAGTTCTGAGTAATCTATAAATAAGTCCCCCCCCCCACAAAGCATCTTTCAGAGTAGGTCTTCAGGTAGATACACTGCTCCATCCTGCCCCCTGCTCTGCACACCCCCCACCCCTCATCTCAGCACCGTTTCCAGCAGCTTTGTGTATCCCTTCATTCCTTTAAAGAGCATTGTGCCAAAACGGAGCTCCATCAATCAACTTCTATTCTCTTCCTACATTCTGACTTTTTTTTTTTCCCAGATCTTCGCAGACAGCTTCCCCTTTGTCCAGGAATGAGAAACATCAGACCATTATTTCCCATTTCCCCCTGAATACATGAAGGACGCGTGGTGGAGAATTCCCAACAATGTACTATCACACAACTCTTAGAGAGTTTCGCTCATCCTCCGCCATAAATTAGATAGGTAATTAGCCATGTATTCAGCATAAACTGCTCTCGCAATACACTTAATACCGCGTTTTATTCTAGTCCGAACAAATCGTTAATCACACAGGCCAGATGCTGGTTGTGAATGACTGAAATTGGCCAGGCCACTTGTGGCAGCCAGTAAGCATAATGAATGTTACCGTTAGCAGCTCTTGAGACATGATTTCAGTCATTACGGTTTAAGCAACAGAATCCCTTCAGTGTGTTTTTTAGATGCCTTCTCTCTCAAGAGTCTGTCTGCCAATTTGCATTACAGTTGGCTGTTTAATTGACAATAAATTACTCTGACCAAACTGTGATTTCATGCAAGCATTAAACTGTAATGACATGTGGTGAACTATGATTGGAGCCTGAGAATCTGAACAATGAACACTGATTAACTGTAACCATAATAACGACAACATCACGGGCAGGTAACCACCACCTGGGCAGGTGCATTGTTACCAGCCTCCCAGCGCTGTGCCACGTGTCATTTAAAACACACTGAAAGCCCTGGCATGGTGAATGCCGAGTTGATAGTCCCTAAACTCAATGCTAAAATATCCCTGTTCATGGATACATAAATAATTAAAAACTGACATTACCTTAAACAAAGTGGAAACGTACCCAAATCCATATCCACCATAATAAATAAAAACAGTTTTCCCTGCTTAAATTGCTACATATGAGCTACAGTAATAATTGCATGTATTGCTTTTGTGTGGAAGGATGTTTAATTTTGGGACTGTAATCATTTCTTCAGACTAATGTGAGTAATGAATTATGTAGTAGTGTATGTGATTATGTGTATGTATATTGTATGATACTGTTTGGTTTTTGTTGAGCAATCCATGGTTGTCAAATACTGTAGCATTAGAATGGTTTTGAGAACAAAGGAGTTTGAAAAAGACTCCTGAGCTGCTGATCTTCCTACCATCAGTGGTACCCTTACAGTTTTCAGTTTCTGGAAGTACTTTTTGAAAACTGTGAACGTGTGCTTTAAGAGTATTTTCAAATATTTACTTCTACATTCTTAAATAATAAATTTTTGTGATCTCTAACTGTTTAAATTTTATAATAAATTCTCATTATTAATGAACCTGGTCTTCATAATTCTTCCACAACTGGTAAATATGTGATGTCAGTGAAGGTCCCCAGTTACCCACAGGTGTGTAAAATGCTACAGAAATGTAGTTTGTTGAGGCAAGCTGCACAAACTGCATTACGTATTTGCGGCGGTTTTCGCACGTGACGTCACTGGGGCTGCCTCCGTCAGGCACACTTACGGGTGCAGGCCATGGTGGCGGGGTCCTTATGGGCCCTGAAGAAGCCCTTTTCACAGCGGCAGAGCGCCACGCCGGCGTCGTAGCTGAAGCTGTGAGGCGGACACTTGGAACACTTGATGTTCCCGGGGAAGGCTTTGTAGAAACCAGGCCTGCATGCTGGGGGAGAGGAAACGTACCTTCACTCAGGAAAAACAAAAACACTGAAGCAAGTAAGAACATACAGCTGTACACACTGCTGGACAACGGCTGACCCAAGCCATGCAGAAGCTGGGAAGTAAAGCTCGTTTTCACAAACAAATGTTAGTGCGGAGTCTCAACATACAGAGGAGACGAAGAAGCACTAGTTTGAGGGACAAGAGCTGTGATCCAGATGCAGCAGATTCAGGTCTGTGTGCTAGAAATGCATACAGCTGTATAAATCAGTGCAACTTGGACATCATACATCATGCAGGTTACTGAGTAAGCGTGATTCGTAAACAGAATGCTAAGACATGGGTACTACACCTGGCGTACAGTAGTGTATCTCTTTCATGCAAGTTATAGCTAGGTATTCACTCTCCACTCACATGGCTAGCTAATGGAATATCACTGTTTAACAACATTCTTGCTTTATGTTTTGCAGCATTTGAATGGTGACGTAATCTAACTAAGTACTCCCATTTCACAGCGGTGAAATATCCATCTTTAGAGTACCGGGTTAACTATAAAGCACTCGCAGTTGTGTCAGTGAATATTCCAGATAACACGTACGTTGCAGAATGATGAAAAAACCAGCACGAAAAAGGGGAACATCTCTCGCTTTGCTGCAGACTAATGATAAGTATCATGTCTGTGGAAGCTGCTCATACAAAATGGCTTTACATTTTTGAGAAACGCATGCAAATGAGCTATTAAAAAAAAAAAAAAAAAAACTCGTAGAAGCAAACATTTTTGACTTCACAGAAATGAACCCACATGGTCTACTGGATCTCAGGTTCTATTCACAGACAGTAAGGCAGCACAAATCCCCCTCATCCCCACCCTCGATACACTTTATTTTCTTAAGACTCAGACACTTCCTACCCAAGAGGTTTCTGTATATAACCATTATACTCTATCAGTGCAGTGAGCAGCTAAAAGGCCCTGAAGGGACGACATTTGTCAATGGTTTTGGAGTTGATGCTTTATATCACTTACTATAGAGGCAGCAGAAATCTTTGAAGGGCTTCGTTCAGCTAGCAGACACCCGACACACCAGCCCTCACTGCGTTTAAACCGAGTGAAGCGCAGCTCCTGCTCATCTGCTGTATGTGAAATAATGGCCTCGTGACACAAACCTGCCCCTGTCCCCCATGTCCACGGACACCCACCCCTGTCTCGACGCAGAGCTGATGGGTCACTGAGTCACAAATATCAAAGTCTCCTCAGTGCCAGGATGTTTTCAAAATGTTTTCCGACAGAAAGGCCCTTGCCCTTTCGCACATTAACCACACTCCCCTTTCTTCACTCTGTCACAAAACGCATCGATTTAACAAGGTAATACAAGCCGAGGTGTTTGAGTGTTTCACCTTGAAACAGCAACGGGGCTGCGTGCCCCGCATTTAGTTACAATGATAAATTAATCGGACCACAAAAGAGTAAAAAAAGCGAGACGATGCACAGTAAGTGAAGACCGCTGCCCTGAACGGAGAGTATGAGATTAGGGAGTGTGCGAGCGGTGCCGTTTCCAGAACGCTCGAGCTAAACGGGTCACTTACCCTCCGATCTACAGCGGTCCCAGAGCTTCAAAGAACGACTTAAAAACAAAACAGCTGCAGTTATAAAGTAGAAAAAAATCTCAGATTATTTAAATTGTACTTTTGACAACTTGACGTCAGAGGAAACCTTGAAGGAACAAGGAAGGCAGCTGATTGGTGATAGAAAATCAATGTGTTCAAGACAAGGGGAGGACGGAGAGGGACAGTATTTGTGGTTTAAGGCACTTGGCATCAGATAACTTCAAAATCCCTTGTACTCAGCTGCTGTCAGGAAAAAGGCAGAGGCAGAGCAGGACTATGACAATGAACTGACTGGGAAGTTCTTCTAATTCCACCTGAGCCTCCCAAGGTTAATAAGCTTTGGAAGTCACCCAAAGACGAAACCTGAAGAAGCAGGAGCTCAAGCTGGACTTTCAGAATCCTGGGCGGCACATCAGCGCTTGCAGTTCCGAGCCACCAGATGCGTGGAGACTTCACCTGTCCACAGCGCCAGACCGGCTGTCCTCAGCCCGACCTCCAGTGAAGAGAACCTCAGTGTTTCACGTCCGCATTTCTCCTGGGCTGTGACGGCTACGTGCTCTGCGCAGAAATCACTCCGCGGCATCGCAGAAGACCAGCGATTTCAAGAGAAGCACAATTCTGCAGCATTTACTTGCAGACCCACATGAACAAATGTTGCAGAATAGTTCAGCTCTTAAAATCAAAGGTGTGTGATGAGATGGGTATGACATCGAAGAGGGGGGCATGCTTGCATCAAGAGTGACCTTTTCCCCCTGAATACATTGCCTTATACCTATGATAATAAACCTACTGAAACCTCATAGGCATATTCACTTCTATTCACTCAATCTATGACATAAACACTATATATAGTCCCTGTAAACCCTTTCCTTCCATCTCTGTTCTCACTGGTCCTGTTATGTTCTGCCCAGCCCTATTTAGTGCCACCTCGTCATGATCCACTGTGCTCAGTCCAGCTCTACCCAGTTCAACTCTGCAAACTGAGAGGAGAGTCTTGGGTCATAACTTAGGCCAGGCTTGGCAGTCACCATGACCCTTGTGAGCCCATGACCTGTGCAAGAAAAATACACTGCCATTATTGTCCAGGCACAGAACCAAGGACAGGGATGAAGCAAGACTTCTAGGGAAGAAGACATAGTAAATATAAATATTTATTTAAAATCTAATTATTTAACTCTGCATTCACAAATGTATTTCTAAAATGTAACACAGCCTGATGTCAATGTTGCACAGAAAGTCCAGGATGTTTTATAAATGGGCAAGAAAATAAAAAAGAGTAAT
Organism: Chitala chitala; assembly: GCA_025773905.1. Taxonomy (NCBI): domain Eukaryota; kingdom Metazoa; phylum Chordata; class Actinopteri; order Osteoglossiformes; family Notopteridae; genus Chitala; species Chitala chitala. The sequence continues at coordinate 558,052 of JABJVR010000080.1, forward strand.
AAAATTTTAAGATGTGTTAATTTTTTGTTCCTGGAGCAAGTACTCCGTTAGCCATTATTGTGGAGTGATACTAAAAAACAAGAACATAGTTTGAAAGAAGATACATGACTATTGAATGTGTGTGTGTGTGTGTGTGTGTGTATTAACGTTCATATAAATACACTCAGCTAAACAACTGAATTATCACTGGAAGGCTGCTAGAAGGAAATGCAATTACATTTCTCTTTCTAGTTTATACATTATTCTAAGATAATACAGGATTTGGTGCAAAAATGACCACGTTTATATACATTTTAAACCATTTCCCTCTCTTGTCTTCTCAAGATTGAGCTTTTACGGGAAAATCCTGTGTTTACTAAAAGCTAATAAACACTCTGTAATTTTGCCTTTTGTGAAATTATGCAGAGCTAGTTTTTGATACAAAATCCAGTTTGCGCTGGTACCCTTCAGGAGTCTCTTGACTATCACACCACGTGCCGCATTTCACAGCTAAGCTGCCCAGTTGTTCATCAATTGCTTAAGAGATCTGATTTACCTTAAACAAAAGGCCATTGTAGGACCAGGAAGTACTTTAGCTTTATTTACAAGCTTCTTATTTAAATCTAATTACTGAACACAGCTGCTCCCATTAATCCCTTATGTTTATATGTTACAGTTTTGTTTCTTTCATGTAGCACTCAGTGAATATTTACTTCCCTTTTATTACCTAAAAAAAAATAAATAAATATCCTCGGTGGCAAAGCAGCAGACCATTCTCGATTCTCCAGAGTCTGTCAGACTTTGTTCAGAGCTCAATACAAGGCCCATACAAAGTTGGCTAAAACCATCTTTTACAATTCACTAGTAAGTGAGACAAATAACACAGGAGCCATTGAAATTCACATTCTCACCAGCTCACAGTGACAAAACAAATACCCTCTCATTTTCATCCCTCATTTGACTTCCATCTCGGATGCAGTACATTCACGGCTGATGTTCTGCCATCGGCTAACGACTTTCTGCCAGGCACACTGACGCTTACCAGGAAGTGACTAAAACCCAGCAAACAAACACATAAATATATCCATTTTAAACTCATATACAACAATGTGCCGCAGTATATTTCTTTTAAAATATATGAATGTGTAAGCAGGAAAAAGTGATGCATATTCATTCAGCGAGACATTTCAGCACTTCAGTTTTCTCTGCGGACGCACACGTGACATGCATTTGCGTTTGACTTCAGCCCTAAATGGAAATGCCCAAGGTTTCGCAGTGGCCCTCATAGACTCCATAGTGCCCCCTACCGATGTCACCGAAATCCATGAGACAAAACGAACGACGTCGATGTGGCAGAGGAGCGTGTGGCCGACCCGGGAAACACACGCCGCGAGGGCTGGCTAGAAAGAGAGGGAGGAGCGCAATTCATCACGAAACGTGAAATGGCACCTCGAGGAAATGGAATCAACCCTCTGAAAAATGAACAGCGGGCAGCGCTAACTGGCACCGCTAACAACTCGGAAAGCCATTTCAGCGAATGGAACCGATCCAAACCCGGGGCCCAGCCGCACACAGGCAACTTCGCTTTGTGCGGATTTAATGTGCCTCGGAAAATATTTAGCATGATGAAACCAGAGTCTTCTTCAGCTCAGCCCGCTCTGCAATTTTCTCTCTGAAGATTGAGGGGAAGGGAAGGGATGTAATTCTGCGACGGCAAGATCGCCCTTTTCACAAAGCAGCACAGAAAACTTTCTGAATACCTCATCACGCCAGCCGGGGAAGGAAAGCGCTTGTGTAAGGGCCAGGGTGGGTGGGTGGGTACACAGCTGTGAATCACAAGAGTAGTCAGATTCTCACACGCTGTGAAGCTGTCAGAGTGACGGGGGGGACATTCCAGGACATAAAGCCAAACAAAATGTATAAATATCTTCAGTTTTCTGTTTCTAAAAATGATTGCGCAATTTTCATGTTCAGAGTCTGTGCACCCATACATTATCGTTTGTTTATCAGGAACATCGAAAGAGTCATTAACCAGCACTGTGTTATTCATTACAATTTCATTACTAATGTTAGTATAATAAGAAAAAATAAACAAAATTATTGTTTTTTGATGCAAAAAGTATATCCAGAACATACAGGGCAAACGTAAATATATACATACAGTAGTTATACTGGTTATACAGTGGCTGAGTTGTCACTGTGAAAGACTGAGTTAAATTCCCAGCCAGTTTAACATTTGCCTCACCTGTCAATAACGGTTTCAGTGTCTACACAAATCTGAAGTCTAGTTTAGACTCAGCACCCACCATGCTCTTTTAAAGATCGCTGACCCTGACAGGGGTATTCTGACATATGGTAAACCCAAGATCTCCACAAGCTTCAGAACTGTGCCCAGGAATGTGCTGAGAAGACAATCCTTTCCTCCTAATGCCGATTCAACCGTAACATACATCAGTATTCTCTCTCAAAACTCTGACATCATTTACAAAAAAGTCTATTCAAATTGAGTGTTCCATAAAAAAAAGCTGTATTTGTTTACACACAGTTATATGGAGCAAAGGAATTCCTGAAAAGCCAGCATTTCTTAACAGCAGGCATACTGACATGTGTGACAACCCGTTTCCTTTACAAAGGCCTAAAAGTAAAAACCAAGCTACAGAAATGAATATATCCATCTATCTGAGATGGAGAAAATGCGAAAGACAAAGAGGAGATGCAAAAAAGGAATTTAAAGAAAAAAATCCAGAAATGCAATTAAATAAGTGTGAAATTAGCATTATGGCTGTATTCTGTGAGACACTAATGTGGATGCGTACTGTTATCATCAGAATCAACATCTTACCTTTGCTTGTTTTTATTTCTTTTTTGACAGTTATTCTCAATACAACTTATTCCCTTGTGGATTGCAATTTAAGGAGTGTTCTCAATGCAACCTTCGGTCTTATACGAACAGCAGAATTTTCTGGAAAAAGATTTTGACTTTAATGTGGTCAGAGTAAGACGTTACAGTACTTACAGCTGCCACAATAACTACTTAAAACCCAATGGCAACACAAATATTAAGACAGCAGTGATAGTTTTTCCCAGTCACATTAGCAGTTAATGCTGTAAAAAACCCATAATATGGGAATTTTAATATCAACACAGTGTGGTACATGTAGGTGTTGTCACATAATTGGACTTTTCATGACTGCCTAATTTATGTGCAAGTATTTTGCATGTTGAGGAAAACTCCTCTAAATATAATATCAAATGATGAAACGGCGCTTGCAAAAAGCCCATGAATTAAATTTGCAAATAATTAAGTGACTATGAAACAAAAAATGCATATGAGTTCCCTCATTAATAGTCTGCGTCCTGCACTGGGTGCCAACGATTTGCATCAGTAGCGTTTTGTCTGACTCCCTTTCAGATGAGCTGAATTAAAAAGCGCACTTTGTTATTCAGAGGGAGAACATTCCCTCTTTCGTACGGCGCGGGAATCTGGTTTGCACTCAAAGGGACTTTCTGCTTCCAAAACCTCAAAGAAGGGTATCTGTCTGCAGGTTACAGAAGAAGGCTGGTTATGGTTTCAGAATGAATCGTGCGCCATATACAGTGCAACAGCTTTCAGGCCGTTACTGCACTTCCCTTCATCCTAAATGTTCGGCATACGGAGAGGGTATGAGGCTCTGGTTCACAGACATACTGCACAATAACGTTTTACTGGGTATGCGTTACAAGACGTATTATTATGAGGGCCTGTATAACAGGGCACTACTGTTGCTCTAGGTTGGTTTGTTGCTTCATGCCTCCAGAAGCACGGGGTTCAATTCTAACTTTGGTCTAGGAAAAATTTACTGGCTGCATAGATGGCTTAATCTGCAATGATACAGATGAGCCAACAATGATGTGGGGGGCTTCAGGAGAAAGCACCCCTTTTCAGGGGGGCAGAGGTGAACAGGTGGCATGGAGCAACAGAAATTATTGCACCAGAAACAAGTGACTACAGCTGGGTGACGCGGGCTGTCTCGGTGACGCAGGACGTCTTGCCAAGTGACAGCGTTTCGTGTGATCTAGGGGAACGGCCGTCAGCTAAGCCTGCTCGGAGAGGTCCTGCACGATGGCCAAGCAGAGTGTGAAGCGGGCAGGTGGCAGCCTTGGCTGCGTGGGTTCAAAGAGACAGAGCATCACATCTGTGACCTGGGAGGCATCAGCATTCAACTCGTGTTCTCTCACTTCTGTACAGGTGTCTCCAGGTGACGTCCACCTGTCAGGCTCACGCTAGTGTTTGTTTACAGAACGCGAACAAACAAGCTGCATGTCGCTTATAAGCTGAGGTCCTGTGGAAAACAAATTGCAACCATGTAGAAGACAAATTACATTAAAAAAAATATAGTTTTAGACATTTTTTTTTTACTAATTTAGTACTCATGCACAAAAATGTACTGCAAAGTGCATTATACGTAACATTTTAGTCATGCAAAAAGACACGTTAAGCAACAACTTTAAGTGTCTGTCCTACAGCACGAACCAAACGATCGAGTACCGCTTCTGGAGCCAATGTCTAACAGGTCACAACAATAATATACTGAGTGTCTGCAGACAAGTGTGTATAGTTTACAAAACAAAAGTGATGAAAAGCAGAGCAGGTGCCCTCAGAGTCCACAAAAAAAAAGTCATTTAGTCAGTTAGTAAACACTTCCATATCTTTAATTTGACTAAATGTTCGAGTAAAGCATTCAGTCTTAAAGAAGATGAGCAATGGCTCTGGTCTAGGTGTGTTTACCAGTCCCAAGTGTTACAGCACAGAAGAATCACTGCTAGTTCTGAGCAAAATAAAGTTAAAGAAACCCAACTGAGCAAGTAAGTGTACAGAGAGAGAGAGATAAAAGTGCTTTGGGTTGAGCTTGGTGTGCCTGCTGACTGACATACCGTTGGGTTTCACACCGCTGCTTGTCAGTTAAGGAGGCAAGAACTTATTTTGTTTTGCTTGCTGGTGAACTGAACCTTGATGCTCAGCAATGCTAACCTTCTTTTTTGGCAGACCACCCCGACCCAACTTGCCACAGTTCCTGCTTGAGACAGATGACTGGTCGACACGTCAATTTCAGTCAATCAAAACGGCAAAGATCGGTTGTGTGTCTCACTCCCCACACTGTGGCGCCACAATACTCTCATTTATTATGTCAGCATAAAATGGAGATCCACTCTATTCTGGTTCTGCACAGAGTACAGTCACATTGCCTACAGTTCAGTGTGTCCCATAAGACTACTCACAGATGACCCACTGAGCCACGGGGCATTCACAGATGACCCACTCTGAGCAACGGGGCATTCACAGATGACTCAGTCTGTGCAACGGGGCATTCACAGATGACTCAGTCTGTGCAACGGGGCATTCACAGATGACTCAGTCTGTGCAACGGGGCATT
>JABJVR010000080.1:563544-575176 GCA_025773905.1 Chitala chitala
GCATTCACAGATGACTCAGTCTGTGCAACGGGGCATTCACAGATGACCCACTGAGCCACGGGGCATTCACAGATGACCCACTCTGAGCCACGGGGCATTCACAGATGACTCAGTCTGTGCAACGGAGCATTCACAGATGACCCACTGAGCCACGGGGCATTCACAGATGACTCAGTCTGTGCAACGGGGCATTCACAGATGACCCACTCTGTGTACTGTTCCCAGTGCTTGCCAATTCTTGTTATAGCTGTAGTACACTGTAATTCGAATTAAAACACAGCTACATTGTGACAAACTCGACGTTCTCAGTGTTGCACTTCATTTAAACATTTCTTTGTTCCTTGATCTGTTTAGCTAATTAAACCATAATATCATTGCATGGCGCCACAAACTACAATGTAATTCATTTTTACTTAGGTTGTTTAGCGGTGGCGCTGAATGTTATGAAGTGTTGAGGACAGTGCACAAATGCCTCGTCAGAACACTCCAGCCCACACAAGTGAGGATTGTCCTGTCCAGTAGTGATTATCGTGCTCCCTTCCCTTTGAAGGCAACACATAGCCTAATTTAAATCCCATCTGTTTTTGACACATTGAAATAAATGGGGGAGACAAGCAGGTAGGCTGGAGTGTGGCAGCGCTGCCAACTCTAGCTGTGCTAAAGCAATTATGTAGAAGGCTTTGGCTCTGACTTTATATAAACAGCTTGCTTTGAGCTCACATTTTGCCAGAGCCGTTTTATTCCAAGGTAGACTGTAATTAGACAGTATCTTAAGCGACAACCTCATTCCCTCCCCTTTCCATTTAAACTCTTTTAAAACACAGGTGAAGGTAAATTATTAGCGAGTCTCTTAAGCCAATTTCATGAATGACGGACAGTTGTGGTGAAAAGTGAGCCAAAGTTGGATGAACGAGGGGAAACCCAGGAAAAACAGAATCCAAACAGCTGTGAACATGAAAGCAAAGAAACAAACTCACTCAATTATGGTAAAGAGATGTTAAAGAGCCAGTGAAGAACCTGCTGTGAATGTTTTTTTTTCCTTGAAAAAAAAAGTGCTGAACACCGAATTGTTTGCGCAATTAATGGCAACGCAATTAATGTCACCTTAGGAGAGACTTTAATCAGGATTCCTTGGTGGCACCTTTTTATGACATGGGGCACTATTATCTCGTATTAACACTCAGTTTAGATTGCTCAAAGTTCAGGAGCCTTTCAAAGCTCGTTGCCAACTCAAATGCTTGGCCAAAACACTACTGCACTCTACCACTTTCTTCGCCGGCTCCATTACCATCACATCATTTGTTGACATGCGGGCCAAAATGGCCCACACAGACAGTGACCAGCAGCTTCTGAATTTCAATTACATTTTAATCTTTTAACTCCTAACATCAACAGAAGAGAATGGTATGATACAGCTGTGATACTGTTGACCTGCACAGGTGAGCTCTGTTAGGATTATTCTGAAGTCCTGGTCCTCACTTTCCTCCATATTCTTCCTTGCGTGAGCCCTTTTAGCCATTTCACTAATGTTATTCATTTCAGGCGGGCTGTCATTCCCTTTGGCCTAAGTACAGCACCAGCAGTATAAGAGGGAAATACTACAGCTGCCAGTCACAGAGGGTAAATGTTAGCTTGTGCTGTCAGCTTCCAGTGAAAGACACCTCAGAACAATCTAGCTCCTGCATGTTAATACATCCAAACTTCCCTTAATCCCACATCCCCTCTCATTTCCCATCGGAGCTGGAGAGGGAAACATTTCGCTCTATACTTCAAGCTGTACCTGCTTAAAGGCGTATGCTCCCTGACACAACTCCCCTCTCCCGTGATGTCAATCCAAAACCACCTCACGAGGGCCAGTGCATCAGTCGAGGGGTTGTCATGGTTTCCATCGAGCACCAGGGCATTGGAAAATAAAAGCGTCCTCTGTCCATCCTGCCCAGAGACACAACTGGTCCTGTATGGGCAGCAGCCCGGACCCACTGGGGCGACAGACGAGATGTACCAGGATGATAAGCCAGTCTTCTACATCACAGTCTTCCTCTGCCCTTCATAGGAGTCTTACAGTATAAGGGTGGCACAAAAACAACACAAACAGACACACACACTCTCACACACACACACACACACACACACACTCACACACACTCACACACACACTGCTTTGCTCTGGTTATCTGTGAGGTAAAACCGCTCCTGTTGGAGAAATAAAATTTTCTAGTTTATCCTTGAACATCCGCATGACTTCAATTACAATAATGGTTCTTTTTTTATATAATATCAGCAGGATCTTGGTGGTGAGAAATAAAACCATAATACACTGTAACCTAAATGGAATACCTGAACTGCAATATGTCTTTATATAGTACAAAACTCATTTCCTATTAACAAGCTTGCTGCAAATGCATTTTTTATAGCAGAGATGCAATTTATTTAAGACTGTGCACAACTATGTGGCAAACTGGGATTACCGGCAAATGATGGTCACACTTCAATGTAAATTTCACTGTAATAACACTCCACAAAAAAGGCATGTCTGTGTGTAAGAACAGGAGTGGTTTGGGCAGTGCAAAAAGAAGAGAAACCCAAAGCTAAGTGTCTTTTTATAGCTATTTCTGTGGTGTCACTGACCCCAATACAATCACCACAGGTACTAGTGGAGTGAATCACCCCGATTCAGGCTCTGCTGTTCAAAGTGTGTGAATCACCCCCAGTTCCTGTCATTCCATTGTTATTAACACAATGTTAATGGTCATGTTATTGATGATGTCACAGCTTTTGGATGGGTAAGTTCCAAAGCATGGCTACTGTAAAGGCACACTGAGTAGAAAATTACCTCTGATGCAAATAAAACACAGACAAACAAAATAAAACATAAATTAATGGATAATCCTAATTAAAACAATTTCAGAAATAGAGCAATATATCAGGAATTAGGAGCAGAGAATAACTTCATTTATTGTTGGCATGCTACCTACATTCAGTATACACGTAATTAGCAAATGTGCATCTCTCTAAAAAAACATAAAAAAGAAAAGGTGTTGAGTGGGGGGAGGGAAATTGCTCTCCTTTCCTTTCTCCTCTACTTTCTCCTCAGCTCTGCTCTCCTCTCCTCCCTCTGGTTTTGTGCTTCACACAATTTAAAACTTTAAATTTTGTGTCCTCAGTTTAACACACACTCCTTCCTCTTCATTTGCGTTTTAAAGCCATTAATCTTTGGGGCATAAAAATAAGGAGCCAAAATCCCATGCAAGGTATTGATAAATTTCACCGTCCTGCTATGTCAGAATTAGTTTCACAGTAATGCAAAGAAATAGTCATTTTCCCCCTAGTTCCTCTGCTGAAGCTTACCTCACTAACCAGACCAATAAGCCAACCCCACAGACATGCACGGCGCACAAGTGTGCCACATTCAAAAACTGGATACAAAAAAAAAACAAAAAAAAAAAAAAGGCTGATCTGAAACATAAACAAGGAGAATAGGAGCGCAGACCTTGCAGTAACTCTGGAGACAAGATATCAATATAAAATAAAGACATCGCCTTTCTGCAGAGTTACCGCTACTTACTGTATTGCATCGACAGACAGCTGTTATGCTCATGGGTACCAATGAAAAAGGGAAGAGAGGCAGCCTCATATTTACTGACACATAATAATGGGGGATCCGCTCCCATCTGACAGGCTTGCTCCATCATCCAGACCGACTCTGGCGGCAGAGCCGACGCCAGCGTTTCATTATTGGGCATTGTGCCGCCCGCTCACAGGTGGCACCTGGGACTGGCACTGACAACTCACTAATCCGCAATGTCAGGCAGGCGCGCCAGCAGCAGTGCCAGCGGCGGCCCTGGCAACCAAACCAGCCGTTGCCTGCCGCAATGGAGGAGGACGACGGCTCGGCGATGCCTGGAAATCCCGCCGAACAATGAAATCACAACTTTTTTTTTTTAAGCCGTAGTTAGTAAAGTGAGACCAAAATATTTCCTGTTTTGAGGAACACTTGTGCAACTAAAGGCTGAAACGCCTTCAACATACAAACTAAACAGAAAGGTATTACATAAGAGAACATAATTATTTCCTGAAAACTTGGCCCACATCGCAAAAGAAGACGTGAAATTGCCATAATTTCACACAAAATATTTAAAAAGCTTTTTTACATTTTTTTTGGCCATACTCCGTTAAGAAGCATGTATTAATTTCCTTAACATTACTCTTTATAAAGTGGGAGCCCTTACCCTCCCAAAGTTAAAGACACTATTCTGAATAAACATTCTGATACAGTAGTAGCCATTAAAGAGCAAACCTGATTGCCATTTTGCATTCAACATGCATTCATGCATTTTGTCATGGCCTTGGAGTATTCATAATTGTGTTAAAATATATAAGTGTTAAATACAGGCCTGTTATGGGCAATGCTGAAGCACTGTCACTGTCACGTCCCTGGTCCTGTCCTGTCTAGTCTGGTGTATTTCTAGCTTTCTTGCCCTGTGTAGTATGTTGGATTTCTATATCTATCTCTCTTCCTGGTTTGCACTTCTAATCATTTAAGTGTTTACACCTGTCTTGGGCTTTCCCTGGGTTCTATTTAAACTCTCTAGTTTCCCTTTGCTATTACCGATTATTGTAGCTTTGTGGCACAGTGTTGTTTTCGTGGCTCTTTCTCCCGTGGCTTCCAATTTGCGTATTTATTACTTCTGTTGTTTCTTGTTCGCTCGTGTTCTGTGTAACCTTGTTGTTAGCTCCTGTATATCCCAGTTTTTGTAATAAAGAACTCTCTTGCACTTGAACTCACCCCGTTCCTGATTTTGCTCTTGCAAAATCGTTACAATCTTTTCAAAGAAAAAGACGCCCTCCCGGGACAACAGGAATAATCAAAATATGGAAAACCAAACACAGCTGAACATTGTTTTAAAAGGTAACACTCAAAAAGGACAACAAGCCAGAAAACATCAAACTAAAGTTCAGCCTAGAACCCTTCCATTTCTAAGTCCTTTCAAGCAGCTTGAGCAGAAATCAGTAAGAAATCTGCACCACTTCAGGAAGATGCTGAAGGACCTGAAGGACAAACCACCACTTTCAGCAGCCATGCTGAATGCTGCTAATGACATTCGTGAAAACACCGTAAAAAAAAAAAACCTGAACCCTGAACCAAATGCTAGATTCTCCAAATGCCGTTCGAGTTGAGAAAAAAAATTCAGACATGCAGGAGAAGGAGAACACAAGGACTTCAACAGAAAGCTGTGGAAAAACATGGAAAACAAGAAAGAAGTGGCTCAAGATGAAATGCACAGGTTCTGAAGACCAGAAAAATAGTGGCAAACAGAAACAGTAATCACAAAAGAAACGCAGTCAACAGCCAACATCACTAGATCTACCACTTATTCAATGATGTCAAGAAGACATTCAACAAGGTATGCACGACGAACCAAAAGCAAGGTCATACCAACCAAAAGCTGTTTGCAAAAACCAGCAGTGCTTCACTTTCACCTTCCAACACACAGCTGAGTAAACATAAGCATCTAAAATATTTCTCTCTCACAAACACATGGACACCCACCCACATACAAACCGTGCACAAATTACTTTTAGCTGCAATGTTCACCTACAAGCAGACATATCCAGGCATGGTCTTAAAGAAGTTAAGGAATTTAAACACTTGTCTTAGCCAACAGTGTGCTTGACAAGAAGTCTTAATTAACATGTAGAATGGATTCAGACACGACATCTAGTGGTAATAATCTAACTGTGCTCGAGGACCGCTCTGGCGGATCGCAGGGGTATTGAATTTCACAACAAATCGGAAAGAGAAAAGATTCACATGCTTTTCATGCTACAGCTAACAACGTGAACTCACTGCTTATTTTCTTTAATTAAATCCTTGACCATATCCCAATTAAAAGCAAGAGCACAGAAAAATATGTTTAACAAAAAAAAAGAACTGAAGAGACGTTTAATGGCATAGATGTTTATGAAGACTTGGGAAGATAGACAATTCAGTCTCATGTTTATTACTTACATCCTGCCTATACAGTATGTGCCCAGGCTATAGTAATGTAGGTGTGCCCTTTCTTTGATTTGGGTATGAAGGTCTATTACCACCAATTCAAGTCCTTGCCACTCGTTAGAAAAAGCATGTACATTGTGCAGGGGAAAATAAATAAATGCGTGCATTGAGAAGATTCGTTCTCTCCCCAACATGTCAATCACTGCCATGAACTGCATTTAATGCCCTTTTTTTGATGTCAGCAGCACATTGGTGGCCTGTGGCTCAATGAGTAGAACAGAAGGCTGGGATGTGGAAGTCTCCTGGTTTGAATCCCACGCCAGTCACCAGGTGTGTCCCTGGGGGGGGGGGACACTCAGTGCTAGCTCCCTTAGTGCCAAATAACACCTGGCCACTGCTCCCCCAGGGGATGGGTTCAATGCAGAGAACCAATTTTGTTGTACCATGTATGTGTCATTTGTAAATCACTTTGGACAAAGGCGTCTGTTAAATGAATAAACGTGTCTTCTGCATGACCTTAAGTTAACCTCACAACCCTGATCATCACATGCAACAAGCTCTTTATTCCTATAGTGCATGTTTAACTGCAGTTTCACTGCCTACGCTGCTTCCCAAGGCATACTCAAAAAAGCCCATCCAAACATAAAAGATCATTTAAAAAAACGTAGTTATCGAAGGCGGAAATAAATCATACTTGTATGCAAAGACATCAATCATATTTTTGTTTTCTCTACTAGGATTTAATCACCGATCTTTGGAGCTGCTGTTTATGATGGGAGACTGTGTCACAATTTGGCATTATTATGTACTTTTCTCAGAAAGAATCAGACATTATCCAACGACTGAAATGTGTGACTTATCTTATGGCGCAAATGACCTCAGCTTTATGAATTTATTTATTTTTTTATTTATGGATATAATAAATGAATCATTTGTGCTGGCGTAATACCATTAAGCAAACAAATGTAAATGCCTATTCTCCAAATAACACATTTTTAACCAGCGACATTTTAAAACAAGGAAGGTAAGAAAATTAACAATAACCTTTTAGCTTTGCTGGCTCACTGTACCAGTTTCAATTTAAAATGGTGCAAAACACTGGCAGAACAAAAACAGAACTATCCATTATCTCAACAGCAGACGTTTCATAAACAGGTGTGCCGCCCGGGTGTCACCTGTACACAAAGATTCCAATCTGAGACAGGGCTGGCTGTAAATGCATCCTGCTGCTCTTTAATCATGCTGAACGCCAGCGGGCAAATTAAATCTTCCATTTCAACAGCTGGACATCAGAGCATCAGCTGTCCTGCCAGCACTGTCCTAAAGGCGTCCCACCGAGACAGGCGCCCCTCACCTCGGGATGCGTTTGGGACAACGCCGAGCGAGTCCTGCAGCGGTGTCCTTCGCTGACAGGCACGTGCCGAAGGCTGAGAACTGCTGCTGAGGTGGGCGCACGGTGAGCGTGGCACTGCAAAGTGCTTATAATGGCATGATAACAACAACACCTCTTGCATGACAGTGGTTTGTCTCTAACAGACGCAGTGAGCAGTGGGGAAATGTGGCCTTCCTCAAATCATTTTTCCCCTACAAAAACTGTTAATTCAAGGGGGCATTACGCCAAACAACCATGCAAAGGAGCAGATGGCATCGATAAAATGACAACAAAAAGGCACCCGTCACTACTTGCACGCAGGTAAGCAGAGGGCACCTGAGCATTGCCAGGCCTGTCTCCGCGGCGCCAAAGGCCGATGACAAGGGCGTCACTACTGCTGAGACGATCCCATCTTTGACCTGACACATCCGTGCAATCACAACATAGAAAGCAGAACATCAATTATTAATACAGACCGGCAAAACCCAAAAGCAGCACATCTGAAATTTAAATCTCTTTTAGAATGTAAAAATTATAGAAAAACTGGAGCACCATCAACAGGGACAGGCCTTGCAGCCCTTACCCTCCGAGAATCCTAACAGAAAGGGGCAAAAATGAGACAAAGTTTGTGGGAGGATTTATTTCAGACACTGCGAGACCAGCTGCCCATGTCTGAAGTTTAGGGTGAGTTTATGGTAGTGACTGGGTGGGGTATGATATTGAACCCTGTAAATTATGCCACCCCATTTCTCCTCCTGTCCTCGCCCCCTGTAAAGCTGGCCCGTCGCTGCTTCCCACCGCTCACTGTGCCCACGTATTGAGACTGACCAAGACAAATGCTAACTGGGGGAAATGTCTGGCACCTTAAAAATGACATACTCCTTATTTATTCCCACCACACGGCTATCATGTACAAAAAACTTTGACAAGTTTGTTTCTACATTTTAGTCCCTGTTAAAACGAAGTAAGTTCTCTGCACCACAGGCCACCTTTCCACCTCAGCTCCTCTGACTCAGGTGCAAACTGCAAATCCAATCGCCTCCTATGTTAACCACACTGTCACCAGCAGTGACTTGCAGGAAACGAGCTGAAAACATCTCCGTTAAGCAAAAGTAGGAAATAATTGCTTTTCTTGTTTGGATAATGGTTGGTGACACTCTCCTGGATTCTGAAGAGGATTAATAGAGCCGTCACCTTTCTGTGATAGTGTCAGCATAATGGCAGGGCAGCCATTTGTTACATGACAATGACTCGAAAAGGCAGATTGGCGACTGGTTTCCTCTTTAGCATATCTGCGTGGAGACATGTCTGTCACAGGTATCAACTCAAGTGTGACAAAAACAGACATAAGCTGAGATTCATTAATAATTTGGACCATAACATTTAAGCTTTAACTAAATTTCAGATGATTAACATGTTAATGTTAAATAATGGCAGCAGAGTCTGACTTCATGAAGAAACACGTGCTATAAAGAGAAAGCACATCAGGTTTGCTGTCCAACAGCACAGCTGAATTCTCAAAAAAAGCTGCACCATTTCAGACGTCCCCTGTATCATTGCAGTGCCATTTATCTGTTGTATAATGGATTGTAAAAACAGGCTTCAGATGTTCTGCAAAATCAGAGAAAGGAGCGGAACTATACTGCTTAGCATCATGCAAGCAACCTCTAGCTAGTCGTTTTCGAGGCATGATTTGTTTTTTAACAAATTTACATCAGCTGTATGCTTAAACAGCAGGTCATGCTACATGGAGTAATGCAACAAGGAAGCTGACGCAATAAACCGCACACATACACTGTACAGTATCTTACACTACGGTCAAGCCGTAATGTCTTATTAGGTCATATTCACAGTCTTGTGTCAGGTGTTGAAAAGCACTGCATTACAAAGAACTGTGTGAAAATAAAATGAACACGATCTGCATGACTTGTGACAAACTCGCAATGACCCACATGGTGTGCTCCTCCCACTGGCGCTCTTGTAGTCGAACAAACTAAATCGCAGCAGTTCAGAGTGGAGGAGTCGTACGTTTGCCTTGTTGCACCAACAGCTACCAAAACATACGCAGAATAAGGTGTTTTTTATGTAAAGTGTGTTTTATGTAAAGTCCTTCTGTGTTTACAATGTTGTGTTGATATGATACTTTGTCCTGTCTCAGAAACTTTTTTTTGTCATTTCCAGTGTCCAGCTGGACAGCAAGCAGATGGAACCATAACAATGTGTGTTCATAACTTTGTACTTTGATATGCAAATACAAGGCTCAGAGAGCTCTCACAATCAAGTGACCATTTGTTACTCAAGAAGGCTGTTCTCAGTGGACCGAGTTTAAGGCTAGCGTGACAGATTGGATGTACATATTCAACACGGCCATCATCCTTGCAGGCAAAATGAAAGGAAAAAAAAAGAATTTTCAAGATAGCTGAGGATACTGCCGTTCTCTGAAACTTTTACACTCTTATATGAGACTGAAATGCCATGGACTCAATCCCAGCAATGCAGACAGAAGCTCAGAATTTACTGTCTGAAAAAGAAGATGTCAGAAGACAATGACAGAAGCACTTTTCAGACTGCAAAATGAGCACATCGATAGTAAGATGGCACTGATTCTGGCACGTTTTCAAAGACTCTGACCTTACCAACACTTAAATCCTGCCCGACTTGAAGAGTACGTGTAAATTTTCAGACACCTCGATTTCATTGCAAAGCAATAAATTTACACCACACTGTGAGACGAAAGAAATCAGTTAAGAATACTGTATTTCTCCTAATTAACGCGCCCGCTCAAATAGACACACCCCCTCCCGATAATACAGTACAAGACGTGGTAAAGCGCTCCCTTTCTACATGATTAAAGCAGAGACACAGAAATGTGGTCAATGCATAGAAGTGTGGATTTGCAGAGAATGAATGTGTAAATGCAGTGAATTATATGCATTTTCTACATGTAAAGATCATTTAATTAACACAACAATGCTATAATATTATTATTATGGACAAAATCTGCTTCTGAATCGCAAATTGATTGTACTCAAGTACAATAATAAGGTCTTCATACGCCAAACAGAAACTGATAATGACTGAATTTTATTCATTTTTGTAAGTTGTAGTTAATAAGAATTTAATTTTTCTATTTTTTTTTAAAGAACGTAGAAGAACGTTAGGCTTTTAGTAACAACTGGTTGTTTTTAAACGTTTTTAAAAACTTGAAGTTCTCGTTTTAAAGGTTTTAAAAACTTCATAATTTGCACATTTTGGCCATAAATAGACGCGCCCTGCACGTAACTTGTAACGCACCTAGGCGCATCAATTAGAAGAAATATGGTAACTGCATTCCAGTAGAGGCAGCGGGATTAATTATAAAATTAATAAATCATGGTCACACACCTGAAAGGGCTTCAAATAATCAGCGAGGAGACCAATAAATGCAATAAAGAGGAGGAACAGAAGGGCCAATCCTGTCCTGAAAAGTTACACCTGTTGGCACTAATGGCTCCCTCCACTGACTGGTAATGGTCGTTTGATGTGAAACGTCCCCAGTCTTTTTGGAGATCATTGCCACATCATGGGGCAAATCGCTCATCAATAACTGCAGACAAGTTACTGAATCTGACCACATTCTCCTTCCCGTGAAACACCGACATCTTTTTACCGACCTTTTCCTTCACTTTCTTTTGAACATCCAAAGCTCATGGTTGCCGAGCACTTTTTGGCACAATAATTTGTGAGTAATCTTCAGACTTTGTTCTCACTTACTTCACAGCGTGTTCACTGTGAATGGCTGTCCCCCAGGCTGAGTGGACAGGTGTCTGCTTTTCCTGTGTTCACCCTGTATTCCAAAAGATCTCTCTATCAGTCCTCCTACATTTTCGTACCAAAGTGCTGTTCTCAGGGTCATCTCTGATGGACATGAGCTTGCATCTGACGCCAGGAGATGATCCTGAGGTCTGAATGTTGTACATCACAAACCATCAGCCAACACAAACTATGTAACTAATCCATCCAATCATCCATTCTCTATACCGCTTGTCCGATTCAGGGTTGCAGGAAGCCTGGAGCCCATCCCAGGAGGCACAGGGCACAGGGCAGGGAACACCCAGGGCAGGGCACCAACCCACCACAGTATGTAAATAATAGTAATAATAACAGGTAAAAAAGTACCCTTCAAATTATAAAGAACACAGCCTTATCAAGATGGCGCCGCATGAGCAGCAGCCGGTTACAGCAGCTCTCACTCCTCTTTTCTTTTTTATAGTTTTTTCTAT
>JABJVR010000080.1:575276-610523 GCA_025773905.1 Chitala chitala
TCGCGTCCCTCCCTCTGCGTGGGGTTGGTTGGGGGGGTGGGGGTGTGGCGGGTGGGGGGGGGGGGGGCGGGGGGGGCGCGCCCCCCAAATTCTGTGAACCAGGCTAAGAGTGAGAACTGGTGGGGGTTTTGCAAACAGTGGTAAAAATTCACACATGCCTTTAGGAAACAGTAAGTTATTGTGTCTTTGTGCATATACTGGAATGTTAATGTGTGTCTTCGTGTGCGTGTGTGTGCGTGCGTGTGTGTGTGTGTGTGTGTGTGTGTGTGTGTGTGTGAGTGAAAGCATCTATACATGTATTTCTTCCACATCACATTTTTTCCACATTCAGCCAAACTGTTTCTAAAAGTAGTGTTCCATAAACATTATATCTGACATAACTTGTTTGTGGAAATAACATTAAAATATAACTGAAATTATGGCATTTTAGTAAATTTCATTTGGAAATAATGAAGATGAGACATATTTGTTTTAATAATACAGTTTAAATGCCATCTGGAAAATTAAATGTGGTGTTTAAATAAGCATAAATTGCTTTGATTGAGACAGTACCATAGCTTATTTTCCACAACACAATGCATACATTGTTCCTAAATTCAATATAGGAATTTCCTACTTTAACAGGAAAATGTTTCATGTTGCTGGCCTGCAAAGACCTTAGCTGTCACCACTGTTCATTCTTTTGTAGTTTTTGTCATCAGTTTGTGTCATCGACTGCTTAAGCTTACAGCATGTTTCTGGATTTAGGGCTTTTTAAGTGCTGAAGTCACACACTGAACTAGCAGTTACATATGCACATATATACACACACATACACACGCATGCATGCATACACACGTACTGGGGTCACTCATGGTTCTGCATGGTCATTCACCTGTGTGGGTGAAGGCTTGTGAGAGGGTGGGGGGTGTAGGAGAGAAGTTCTAAGAAGCCAGGGGTACGCTCAGTGATGCCAAACTAAAGTGGTTTTAGAAGTTAGTGCAGAACTTCATAGATCAAAGACGTTTCTTCATGTGGTACAATAATGAATTAAAAACATAAGCTATGTAAAATAAATGCTCTATTATGTTTCTGAAAAGCTCGTGAAGTTTGAAATATTTTCGTTATACATGGCATTTTTATACAATAGAGGGCGCTGTAGTAGCACAAATTATACATTTTGCACAATGAAAAATCCCATGCACTCAAATAAGTTAAATTCAGGATATTCCAGACAGTTCCAAATACAGAAAATCTTGTCGTTTAAAATCCATTCCCGTCCCATAAAAAGGTTTCATTCATTCAAACACCTAAGAGAAATAAAACAATTTCCTTCCTGAACCAATTTTCCTGAGCATTAAATTTAATGCATAGCTATTACACGAGAGTGTCCCGTCCGGTCTCCTCTCTGGCAGTCCCTATTAGCACGGATCCTATCATGAACGAATGACAATGAGATTAATGTTATGAAAATGAAAATGACGTGCTCTGAAAGGGCCAAGAGCTCCCACTTCACCCATTCAGTCTTCCGTGAAACAGCATGAAGTAGAGCCAACCAAATGAATAAAAAGCAATAACTACTGATGAAACAATTGATTTAAATACAGAACAAAAACGAGAGAGATTCAGCTGCGGATTCAGTATCTGCCGCAGTTCTTCATACGAGTTTTTTTTTTTTTTTTTGTTGTTGCGTTTCAGGAGAGAATGAAAAACTGAACAGAACGGGTAGAGCAGACAGGCTGTGTTTTAAAAGTTCTCTAATGAGAGGTCACGTCAGACCATTATAGCCAAGTTTGCTCGGGTTATTGGTCATATATTCCAGACAGTTCCTGGAGCTCTGGTTAATGAATAGCCATGTTTTAAAATGCCATGCAGGGGTCTGTGTGTCCACACAGAGTCAAGGCATTGCAAAGGACCTGCCAGTCAGAGGTGGAAGCCCTACAGTTGTCTGAATTCTTTGGATGTTCATGCATATCTTGTGCTGCCTCATCAGTGCTTCACAAGGTCACCTAATGGCTTTACTTAACTAGTAAACACACGCTATTCTGTTCCTTTCTTTAAACTTTTGTGTCCCCTGGCTGGTAGTTTTCTGAAGCAAATACACGTATTTTAAACTTTGAAGTCACACGCTGAATTACCATTCATAGCAGTTTTACACACACACACTGATATATATATATATATATATAGTATACTAGTATACAGTATATTGTATATAGTTGCTTTCAATGCTTCCCTGAGGAAGATGACAAAGGACTGCTCAAGCCAGCACGACCTTTCACCCAGCATGCCAGCTTGACCTTTCACCCAGCATGCCAGCTTGACCTTTCACCACACAAAGGTGATGACCTTTACTTACACTGAAACAGTATAGGGAAGAGTGGGCTGACCTACATGTCTACTATTCAGGCAAAAGTAGCTAACAGTGACAATTTCTAATAGGGACGTTCAGATGTGCACTGTCTACATTTGCTGATTATTATAATTTACTGTTTAAACATTGCATGCAGCAGTGTGTGTTTTTGACTGGATAATTCAGGTTTCTGCAACTTAATTTTTCAGTACAGGGTTCTTTCAAGTCAATAATAAAAAAGGTCTCACATTTGTCACCAGTTTACAACTGGTTTGTTAAATACAACACTGTTCAGAGCTTGATACTGTATTATGGTAATATATATTAGTCACAACATAATTTTTAACTTGTAGATTTAACCAATAGATCATAGTATTCCACTTGTAAAACTGAACAGCCCAACTCAAATATGGTAAACGTACAACTTATATATTTTTTTCAGAGATAACTTTAGAAAGTTAAGAAAAAAATCTGTTGTTGTTCTGCATTTTTCAGAAAACAAAAACACCAGTAAAATATTCAGTAAAAAACAAAAAGTGTCAAGGTGGAGAAATGGACAAAGAGGACTATTAAAATATTTCTAGAAAATATCAGGTGAGTAAGGCTGTTTTACCAATGCAAATGTAACCGTAGCCTTGACCATATGCAGCTAGAAAGGCTTCAAGCCTGGGTTTCAATCGTGTCAGAAAGGAATATGTTAAATAGGAAATGGAGTACAAAATCTGGAGTGCTGTAGAGCAGATGCAATGAGCACTGCAGAAAAAAATATTTTACAGGAAAATGAAGAGTACTTTAGAGCACGCTGCCCAGTTCTATGGCAGTGATAAACATACTACACATAATATTCACATGAATGCAGTTGAATTATGGAATATAAATACTGCACACATGAATGAAACAAAGGTACAACTCCTCTCAATGCAAAATCTTTTCAAAACACACACCTTCCACAACAAGGCAAAGACATTCTAGTTTAGCAAAATGCTACCATGAAAATACACTTTTTATCATTTAAAAGCTGTGCCAAAAGTTAGTGTTTGCTACCATTTCATTGCCCAGGTTATTTCTTTAGACATTTTCAATAGGTAGAGAGCTCCTGAGTTTGTATACATTACACATTACAGTCTGCCAGGGTACGGCTTGGTCTATTTTGAAAGTATTACAAACTTTCTCCTTTGCATATAAAGTGGAAGTTAAATTGTCCTTTGTTACAATATGGAAAAGAATTGCCTTTATAATTTTTCAATAATATTCCTCTTTGGAACAGTGGAGCAGTCATCCCCTCTTGCCTTTGGCTATTGATGCTCTTTGAGAAGTGTAATTAACAATAGACTTTGGGTGTTTCAAATTAAAACTATGATGATAGATTTTATTTCCTTCTCTAGATGTGAAGGAAAGCATGACTAGTAATTGCATTTCTCCTGTTGGTCTCCTTTGTACTGCAGACTGAGGAACGTTATTGTAAAATAGCTGGATATGCTAGTTTGCACCTGTTTCTGACTATGCATAACGTTTATCCTAAATGCCTTAAGGGACGATTATTTAATATTATTACTAAAATTTTCTCTTCTTCTTCTTATTACTAATATTATTATTATTATTATTATTATTATTATTATTATTATTATTATTATTATTATTATTATTATTAAGGAACATTTGCTCCAGTGATATCAGCATTTTTTTTCTAAAATTGTATAACTGAACACAGAACCGTACAGTTTGTCAACTGAAGTGTTTCTGTTTGAGAAAAGGTAACACTTTTATCAACGACATTCAAATTATTTTTATAATTTCATTGAATTTATATTTCCAACATCTTAAGTTAGATTCTCCTATGTCAGTTCCTCTTATATTTTAATTTCTGGGAAATCCATGTGTAATATTCCCTGGACATAGTAATATTGCCTATGTGTGCAAGTAATGTATTAAAGGCATATTTTACAGTCTTCTTTCAGTAACTATAAAACATAAAGTAGTTTCCTGGAATAGGTTTACCTTTGAATAAGGCCCTTCTCATAGTTTCTATACAAAGGAAACAGGTTCTATAGCTGTCTTATTGCTGCAGGTAAATAACTCTGATACCTTTACATACTGAGATGCTGTTGTCCTCTACAACAGAGGAAAGCCTTGGATCTGAAGGACACTCAATTTTTTACATGCACAGACTGAGATTTATCACTGCTGCTGACATGAATCTTTTTATACTCACAGGAGCAGAAAGGACCTCCATCTTAGCAAATGTGTCTGACAGTGACAGGAAAAGAACCCATTAGCCAAAGAGATTTTTTGTTGCCATTGTTTTAGTTTTACCTGAACTGGAAAAATGAACGTCTGTGACAGATCAGGAATTGAGACAGAAACAAACTGACATCACAAGTAAATATAATGATAATTAAACAGCAGGACCATGTTTTGCTTTCATTCCTTCCTGTGCTGTGGCTCAGTCACGTATACTATAGAGGACCTGGGATTGTCACACCTGTCACGTATAGAAAAGCCAGGTTTGTGCGGTAGTCTCTGTAGTCTGAGGAGCCTTCTGAGGACCTCAGTAAAGGCAAAAGCTAAAGAATAATCTTGGCTTCAGACACCAGGGCAATTCAGGATCTCCGTACACTTGCATCCAGATCTGTGCCTTGCTGGGGTGAGTCCATACAAAGCTGACTCAATTTCAGGGTCTTCTAGGGAAATACGTTGTGTCAAAAATTACTACTGCATATCAGCGCAGGATGCAATTACATAATATTACATAATCTGCCTTTAATTGCAATATGTAATAATAATAATAATAATGGTTTCACTTTACATTTTTTTGGGACTGAATTTGTTTTGTATGCTAAATTACTGTTATAAAAACTCAGTAGAGTGGTTTGCAATTGTTTACGTATATAATATGCCATATATAAAACAAAACAGTGTGCCAGGTAGAAACAACAAAGAACGGTACCGGTAGAACTATAATACTCAGTAAAGGACTTGTGCAACGGATCTGGGATACCTCTGTCCACAAATTTGGGAAATCAGAGAACGTTTTGCTCATGAACTGTGAAACTCTTGTAAGAGTATATTGTGTATAGCAAATATAGGGGGATAAGAGTTTAGAGCCCCATGGACCTAAAACGTTCAGGTCCCATGCTAAAACAGTCATCTTTTGCTCTCTTCAGCACAGCTCCATGAAAGGAGTTCTGTGACGTCAGTTTTTATATTCTAGGTCTGCCGTTTAAGGGTTTTAAAAGATGTGCCGATTTTATTCCGCGGCACTTTAAAGACCTGTCACATTCAGTTCCCATCATACTCTTCAAAGCATTGTATTGTATTGTATCTATTTATTTATTTCTTAACTGAAAAAATTAAAACTTTTTACGTAACTTAAACTGTCACCGCACATAAAAAACAAGTATTTTATGGTTCTTTTAACAGTTACCGATCTTTAACATGTGCTGATATCACTCACTTTATTGGAGTCAGCGGTATCATAGACTTACAAATTAATATACAGGACAATACTAACTTCCTAAATCTAACAACACAGGCATTACTTTGTTTTTAAAGCCATATCCTGTTTCTGCTCTATAAATTTGTTTTACCTTTGACTGTTGCATTAAAATGAATATGATACAACTGTGATGTCATTTATATGAAAGACGTGAAACCGTGTTAGCAGATTACAGGAATATAAACTGTTATGGTAGATCAAGGGTAATGGGTCCAGTTTTTAGAGGTGTGTGGGACATATGACATGTTCCTCCCCATTTACTCTCAGCCCATAAGCATCTACTTTACACCCTGTCATGGGACATCTGAGCTCAAGAAGAGAATAAACGAGTAAACTACAGCCTGTCCTGTAAGAAAACTGAGCACCCCTAAACAGCACTGTGGCTTCAAATTATCCCTAATGTCAGAGAAGAAGAGTGGATGCTATAATGAATAAACTGTGAAAACGTCATAAATGCCTTGAAAGACTTTAAAGCAAACGGAGACTAACATTTTTTCATTCTCTGAGAGATCAACTTAAAATTTATTCTTTCAAACCTGACATTTATTAAAAGGCATGACGTCTGTTAAAGATCATTGAATAACACTCTGAAAGGTTGAAAAGAGGCAGAGGCTATTTTTTTAAAACACTGCCAAAAAAAGATTTCTTAGATTCTGCATTAAATATTGCACATAAATATGGAAGTTTTCCATCACGGATACGTGTGAAGATGTTCACGCTCTCGCTCTCACGCACGTGCGCGCTCCCTGTCACCTGCTGAGGTGTTAATCGATTGGGGGTGTCGCCACCACGGGTAAAAGAAAAAAAATTGGTTTTGTGTCCTAGGAACCGTCCTAAATCTTTAATTTTGAGCTTACTGGTCACTGGTGGGTGCTTAACGCTCCGTTATATGATTGCCAAGGAGAATGTAAATAAAAATGAGTGTGTCCAAAACGTTTATAAAATACAGCCTTAGCCATACAAAGTTTTTAGATGCTCCTCAATGGTGTTCAGTACCGGGTACGTTTTGAAATGCTAGCACTTTTAAAGTGTTAACAGTTTTAAGTTTCTTTAAACTCAAAACTTCAGCCTGTAAAATTAATCTTGATAATTATTTCAGCTCACTGTAAGTTACACTGCTGAATAACTTTTAATAAATTTTCATTAGTCATTAGAACAGTTAGGTTCACATAAAACTTTGGGAAATTAGTTTTCCCTTTCATTTCACACATGAACATTTTCCAGGTGTTTTTGGAAAAATGGGATGGTTGAACGATCCTTTGATATATTCACAGGCTGATTAACATTTAAATTTTTATCTACACGTTTTGTGCCTGTCCAGGGTGTCTCCTGCCATGTACCCTATGCTGTCTAGAATGGGCTCCAGGCCAAGCATGACCGTGAATAGGATAAAAGGTTGGGCAATGCTGTAAAAATCTACTTATAATTTGAACACATTTATTTAATTTTAAACCCAACATTATTATTATTATTATTATTATTATTATTATTATTAACTCGTCACACTAACTATTCAGTCATTTTTCTGAATGCCCTATTCTGATTGGCTGATCAATATTCCAAATATGTTGTTTTTGTATAAGAACATTTAAAAGTTTTAACTGTGCTTCTAAAGATGTGCCTCAGTACTCAATTCTAAACCCTACACAGACAGCTGCCACAACCAGAACAGAGCTGCTGTACCAAAGCGCATCAGCAATTGCATATGAAACACGGGGAACCGCCCACAGTCTGCGTTGTCATTTTCAATGCCCCACTTTACAGTTAATGGTAATGTGCCATTCAGTTTACACAAACAGCAAAGTACTGCGAATGGAAAGATTCCAATGGTAATAGATTGCAGCTGTAGACTCTCAAACTAACTAAAAAGCAAGCCAGCCATAAATTAGCTTGTTTACTGTTGTCATAGCAACTCGCAGAGACTTACTGTTTCTGTGTCTCTATTTATACATTAGATGCCATCGTCGACTGGGCGAAATAACTAAATATTTTGTCCTTGAAACCATAGACGCTTTCTTGGAAGTAAATGTTTTGGCATGTATTCTTGTTATAAGCAATGGGCTCTCTATAACGCCACAGCGTCTCGTGGTCATCCTGTGCAAAGATTAAGCCTCCTCTTTGTGCTGTATGTGATAAGGAGACAGAGAAAGTCTAGCTGGGGCATGGACGGACACGATCTGTCTCCCTCGGAGCCATGCAGTGTTCTGGGGATTATTTCAAAGGCTCGTCCTTGCACTCTCCGCTCTCTTGCTAGGTGCCCCCTGGGTTCCCCCTCCAGAGACGCAACCTGCAGCCTGCGAAGTCACGCCCTCTCCTACCTTGCGTGTTTCACCGTCTATGTCCCGGAGAACCATCAGATGATAGATTTATTGCCTGAATCATCAGGCAGAACCAGCCGAGGTTAACGCTACGCAGAATTACGCTCCCACAGCGACCAGGTCCATTTCGGATTCGCTGTAATTTATGACACGGGCGCCTCTTTGAACACACTTGTGAATATAGTGTTTATTGTTCAAGGGGATGTGTGTCATAGCCGTGTACGTGTCTTCAAAGTCAGCCCCGTAACTCACTTTAATAACATTTAAAAGTAAGCTGTTTGAAGCCTTGTTTTCAACTTTAACAGAAATCTCCTTTTCTTTCCTTATTCAGACGCGCATTTACATGTCTCGGAAAAGTGTTTTAGAGGAGAGGGAAGTGTTCCGTTAACTGCAGGAATAAGTGAATATTCGTTTTGTTTCTCATTTTGTTCATTTAGTGGTAATTTAATTGCTTAGCCAGCCCCTTTACCCAAAGCAAATTATATATCTTAGAATTTTTAACTAATAATTGAGCTAGATATTTACAGATCAAATTTAGGTTAAGTACAAGGTCAGAAACAATGGTATGCAAAAATGTGAAGGTTCTTTGAAGTAATTTCTCCACTGCAGAGCTCAGATAATGACAAGACCTCTTCGATCTACTTATCTCATAAATGTAGACTACAGTTGTAGATGTGATATGGTCTTTTTAAAATAACCTGCTTATCAAAGGGCAGGTACTTACATCTTTGCCTTTTTCTGAAATCAGTTTTAGTTATATTAATATTATTTGAGAGAACACATTTATCTTATTTGAAAAATATGGATTTAACATTCACTGAATTTGAACCCTTCACAGGTGACCTACATATGACAGACACCCATTATCAACGCAGCCACTTCTGAAGTTCTACATAGTAGAATAGCTGGACATAATTACAGTGTGCATAAGTAGTTTAGGTCCCTGTACAACACTGATGGGATGGTAAATGAAATGACCTTTGACAGGTAGGTCTATCACAAGCGTAGATGTCAGCTGTGAAGGGTTTGAGGCACAGTCGCTGTTTTGTTGAGCCTTAACATGCTGAGCTGTTAAACCAACGTAATCTTATTAAAAGGCATGATTCAGATACAAATTATGTAAGCCAGAGGTCAAGGCTATGGGTTGATGGTAAGTGATGCTAAACTTCCATTTTAAAAACAGTAGGACATGTTTCTTTGGAAGAAATCATGACGTTATTTCTTCTCTGTTTCTTGTTTTTTATTTTGTACCTTTTTTACTTAGATTTTACTATATCTATATGGCCATACCTACTTAAATGGAGTGACTGTTTTATGTACAAGCAATGAACACACTAACGTACACAGCCCTTTTAATTGCTTTGGACAGTACTTACTTCCTGTCTTTTTACCACAGCAAATAAACCTTGGATATGCTTTATGGGATTTTAAACAAGATATTGCAATAGGGTCATCCTCAGGACACCGAAGCTGTTTAAGAGTTGACCACTCAGCAGAAACCACATCGCTAGATGGACACATCTTTCTCTTTTCTAAAGAAAGGGATGTAACTATTGACACAGCATTTGAAAAATTAGATAATTCAAAATGTAGTCAATAGCTTTGTCCCTGAAACCACCAGTCACGCTTGTACATTCACCCTTACAGCCGCAGAGATTTCACACAACGAGAAGGTCCGGAGAAAGTTCTAGATTGGATGCTAAAATTTTTGTACTCTGTACTGGGGCCCTTGGAGACTCAGCTGATCTATTGATATGAACCGTCAGCAAGATTTCAGATTTAATTTTTGACTTAGCTGTGGGACTTTCCCATATTTCTTTGCATTAATATTCATGTTGAAAGAAAAAAAAACTGACCAGAACTGGTACAATTTTCTAAGTATTAAAAAAAGACACTAACTTCTTTTTTGTAATGTTAATGCAAGAAGCTGATATGTTATACCATATTTTTTACCTATACAAAATGGACATGCTAAATATAAAAAAAGGTTGTGAGATCAACAGAACATGATGAAAACAATTCACATGGTATTGCTTGCTTCAGACCATGGTTTACCCCACATCTTGTCATCTCCTCTTTGCTAAATCCTATAGTCAAACTGGGGGGGGGGGTTGGTGTGCATTAAACACCTGTCCATACATTAAACACCTGTCCATTCTGTCCTGAAAGGTTTACTGCTAAATGTCCTGATGTTCACACAACATGGCACTGGGCATGACATCTGACATGGTTTCCTTTCAGCATAATATGCCACCCACTTTGTATTTCCTTCTAAGCTCCAGCGTTTCCTGACCAAAAGCCCAGTGATTACCATCCCAGAGTCCTCTGTGGCAGCAAATTAAGGACAGGAAGGCAGGATCAAGAACGGCTGCTAATGGAAGCCATTTACCAAATTGCCAGGTCTTCTGTGCGTTGCTAGCATGCAAGCCCATTACATGCTGTTTACTCTGCTCTGATGTCGTCACGTCACTGCTTGGCCACAGAGAAACGGTAGAAGAGGTGCATGGCAAGCAAATGCCAAGCTGCTAATGAGCTGTATCTCTGTGTCATCCTGAATCGATTTGGAAATCCATCAACGTAAATGGACCCCGGGCACGGGGACCCTTGTTGTGGGGAGCCGAATTGACCTGCTCTGGTGCATTCCTTCGCCCCGTTTACCCACAGTATCAGCTGCCGGAGCGATCTGAGCTGCGCTGACCTGGCGTGACCACTTGACTTTTACCCAATTACACCAATTTGTGTTGTGGTGCCTGGGGACCTGTCAGCATCCGGGGGCCATCTCTGGAGAGATGAGCGTCTGCTCTGTGGAAATTTTCTAGAGCAGGCCAGGGCCAGGGAGCACAGGGCTCCCCTACTGACAGGCCAACTTTCCAGTGGAGAAAAAACAATGCATTGACCTGGACGGAGCAATTTCATTCGCTCCACATGGATTGCACTTTTTTTTTTTTTTTAAAGGTTTCGAAAATTTCAAGTGGCTGAAAGAGGAACCTGAAGGCTTATGAATGACGAGGCACATGTAGGGCCAGGCTATACTGTCTGCCACTAAACTGTCGTACACTCTACCCAGAACAGACGATTTGCCGCTCTGTTTGAACGCCGCATTTCATGCCATCATCAGGAAGCTCCTTCGTGAGGGCAGGAGGGGGAAGAGACCACTTCAGAAGGAGTTATATGGGCACATCTTGTAAAATAAATCAACAAGAAGACGCATTTCACAAACCCACACAGCACTGTACACTGTACACTAGGTTAATGTTACCAACATTTAACCCCGTGTCTAAAACATATTTTACTCTGATGCTAAAAATGTGTGTACTGCGTACATTAATTGGTAGAATTATTTAAGGCTGTAGAATTCTTTACTTTTTATTATGCGAATGATAAGGCCTCCATATGCTCAACAAGTTGTTAAATTGGAAAATGAAGATTTTATGGGCTGTCCTTGAAGGATTGCTTCTGTTCCGTTTGAGTAAAAACCTCCCGTGGTTGCAGTGGAATGCTAATTTATGCACGCCATGGGAAACAGGCTGTAGGCAGTTAGGCCAGGAGAGTAGCTAAACACCCCTGGTGATATCTCCAGGACTTTGTAACATGGAGTTTACCCCACTTTAACAGCTCTCCCATTTATCTACTGCATAAACCCTTAATCCACTACTATAAAATTTACAAACAGACAGCAGATCACATATAAAAACCAAATGAATTCATTCAAGTCAACAAATATGGCTTTTAGTAATGCCATGGTCTGAAGACATTCATCTTTTTGTTTACTTATTCTAAGTGGCAACTTTGAAATTGTGTACTGATTCAGTTAAGGACATATCTGCTGGTTAGGTTTCTATTCCAATAGTCTTAATCGCGTAAAATGAAGAAAAAGAAATATTTCATATTTCAAACAAGTATTGTGACATTATAAAGGGTTTAATTTTACTGAATTTGTGATCATAGAGTAAAATTCTTTGAACAAGATTTCCATCCCAAGAAGATATTTGTTGTATAATTGTTGGTTAAAAGTCAGCAACTTTCCATGACTAATGCTTGACACATATATAATGCATATAAAAAATTGACCAGAAATATAATCAAGCATTTGGTTTGAGGGAGGAGAAAGATTTCCAGTGGTTGGGATTCATAGCGTTCCTCATCATTCAAGGCTGTTACAAAGGCTTTCTGTTTATTTTAGTACATAAGTAATAGAGACCACAATGACAAATAACATTTACTTGTGCCTTATTCAACTCTGCTTTATCTGGGGGGGGTCAATGTGTAAGTATGGAATAAAATGTGGGATTTTGGCATGAGCTGTGGAATGTTGGGACCTTCTTATGATTTATAGATCAGTCACACATGTCTGTATTTGATCCATCTGTGAATTTAATTTACATTTCTCAAATGCAGGAAAGAAAGGTTTTCATTGGCAGGGTTCACAGCCAATGGGTGACGGAGGGTGCATCACATGTTCGTCATTAATGAACAACAGGAACAAGGCAGGCTGCAGGAAGTGCTGTATGTTATCAGTCAGATAAGTTAAAAACAAAGCAACATTTCTTTTCCACCCATTTTTAATTTATTTTTATATTGCCATAAAATTGTGCATTTTCACTGTTATCTTGATCCCACGTGCAATAAACTACAGTCATTTCACTGTTAATTAATTTTGAGGAAGGTACAATTCTTCTCCAATAACAAAAGTCATAAATTAATAATGCTTAAATCCATCTATAAGATGCTGAATATGGTAAAGCACTATGCTTTCATAAAAATCAGTTCAACACAGCTTTAAAAGCCATTTGCCTCTTTACAGTTCATAATGGATGGGAAACAGACTACAATTCCAGTCCAGAATTTTCAGTTCCAGATTCACAATTTTGTAAAGTACTTCCAAAGTGAACTAAAGGTAATTCCTACAATAACAGTGGAGTCGTACAGGAAGCACCTGTGTCACAGTTTCGGAATCCTTGGTTCTTCTTTGGCGAACTGTGGTAATACAGTAATGAAATAGTCCTCATGTACTCAGTACTCATACTCTTTTTTGTGTAATGTTGATGATGAACATGTGATGATCCCTCTGTCACCCATTGGCTGTGAGCCCTGCCAATGAAAACCTGGGATTTACATATGAGGCCGCAACCACACAACAAGCCAACAAGAAACGAAAGAAAGAAAACAAGACAACCCGCCCCACCAGCACACGTCCCATCCATCCACCCATGACCCGGAGCATGCAGTCTTGACCAGCAATTACACACAATTATGGAAAAGAATTCAACTGATACATGTTATCTATTTTGCAAATTGATGAGCTTGGGACCCCTGCCACCCCTTGAATTACAAAAACGAATGGCACGAATGGGATGCAAATAATTATTAATTGAATTCATGCGGTCAGATGCCACAAAGCAGAGTCTTTTGTGATGTTGCCGGACACAGAATGCTTTTAGCGTGTTTTTTTCTTGCTGACTTCCTGAGAAATGGCTCTGGAGTGGAGCAGTCGCGGGGGAGATTGATGATGGTACAGTGTGTGACAGTGTAAAGAATGTGCTTGTGTGCTCATTGCTGCCCCCTCCCCATTTCTCTGAGCCCCCCCTCCAACTGTGTCTAATGAATTAGCAGTCCTGGGCCCAGCGGCAAGTCCCTTATTATACGACGAACATGCTGTTAGTGCATTCTGATGCATTCAGGTGGGACTGCCTGTATGACCCACACGTTCTGCTTTCATATGTACACTGTCAACAGCCCTGCCAGCTACATGGGAGGTTCCCTGGCATTTTAGGATGGGGGGTGGCCATAATGCTGACCGACTGCTGTTCTCAGATCAGATCAAGATGGCAAGTCATTCTGAAGCACCAAAGGAAGGACACAATGGTTTACTGGAGCATTTAGCAAAATATTTTCATGGTGAAACTAAGGCCAAACAGAAATGAACTGTCAAGCCCTTAACTGATGTTTCAGATTTAACACTGCAGTCTTCTGCATGACAGGATTAACTATATTAATAAACAAAGAGCCGTTAGCTAATTAAAATTGCAATAAAATTGGAAAATATTTGGAAAACTGTTGTGTTGCCTATTTTGATGGAATGTAGAAGTGTAGGGCAGTTGTGTTTTCAGCTGTGCAATTATTATTTATGTTCTGTAGAGAAATGCCAGGTTTGGAAAAAAATGAAAATAAATAAGACCTCACTTTAAAAACAAAACGAAATATTTCTGCACTGCCCACAAATACTAAACAGGCGTGTGTGCACACTTTCCAGAAGAAACACGAGGTTAATGAGATTAAGCCTGGTATTAGCACGACACAGAGAAAAGGCTTACCATAGCAGCTAAACACCAATGTTAAGCACTGGGTACATACTGAAAGACTGCACACAGTTAACCATGCAGAGAACATTTTACACTCATAAAATAAACCTGTCAGTGGGACAGAAACGCAACAACTTCAGTCTCAGGATGTCAACCAAGGGAAAGACAGCCGACTGTGTGGGAAACTTGGGCCTTATTCCTCAAAAGTGCCTTTGAAAAATAACTATCATGCTGTACTCCATCCATCTACTCACCCACGCACCCATCCATCCATCCATCCATCCATCCATCCCCTAACTGCTTATGCAAGGTCGTGGGTGGCCTGGCTCCTATCCCAGGCTGACTAGGGCTCAAGGCAGGGGAGATCCTGGACAGAGAGCCTTCCTCATGCTGCACCCTTTATCAGTACATTAATATCAAATCATCTTATTACTGCATTGATAAAACTGTATACTGACTTAGCATACACCAAATGAAAGAGGGAATTGTAGAGTTTGTGAAGGTTACCACTACAGGGCTCTCCAGCATGCAGTTTGGAAAAAAAAAATGGCAACAGAGCAGCAGAAGGCATTTTGTGTGCTGACAGCGCAGCATCATTTTTGTCAATGCTAAGGAATGAGCCCACCAGGTGAGCACAGCACCCATTGGAGGCAGTTCGAAGAAACAGGATGATGCTCTGAGTACGGTACGAGTTTATTGCCTTGATATATTATAAGAATACGTGTTCAATATGAGGCAAGGATGCTGAACCCCCCAAAAATCAAAATTTTCAAAAAAGGAAAAGGACAGCACTCACTATACCATGATTTTTTTAATGTGGAGAATTAACAAAACAAACATATTGGCTTGATGTTATTCGTGTACTAAAAGAAGTCACACAGTACACTTACAGCTCAGTAACCAAATTTTAAGTCTCTGTTTAAACTAATGTTTCAGTAATCACTGTCTCTGTAAACTTCACGCATATAGATATTTGAAATTTGATTAATCATTTTTGAACACCCTGTATTAATTAGAGCACATAAACAACAATACAGTGATAAGGGCAGCACACAAAATAAACCCTTTAATCCTTTTAGTTGTGTTTTACAGCAGAGGACATTAACCGCATATCCAGTGCAACACTGAAGACCAGCATGCTGCAAATTTTATACTTACAATCAAATTAGGCTGACGAGTCTGTTATTGCAAATATATTTTTTGTTTTATATAAATGTTTGCTTCATCCTCCAATAAAAATTTTAAAACAATCTTTTATAAATAGTTTAGCCATTAAGTCTAAAACAGCAAAAGTCAATTCTAAATAGGAAAAAAACTGAATTAAATGTTAAAACAATCTTTCTGTGTGCCCCATTAATAAAGAATAATGTGCTTCAGTCAGGAAATACGGATGATTCTGGGTGTGCGCTGAGACCGACTCGTTAAAAACCCTAGATTTGTGTACACTGCGCTGGTCGTTTAAAGTAAATGACGATCTCAGACCTGCTAACAGAGTTTAACATCGGCCAAAGTAAAATGATTGAAATGGTCTGGAAAAATTAAGGGAGAAATAATATGTTGACAAAATAGAGACAGGAAACACTAGTAAATGTTCTGATCTTCCCCCTTTGGCTGAATGAGTGGGGGGGGGTTCATGTTGAAGAAGTTTTCATTTTCTCAGTCCTTAATTCAGGCAAAACAGAGTATGTGATGGTTGAGAGCCTAACTCTGTTCATTTAGGAATTTAGGCCCCATTTAAGTACACAAGGACCCATAACCAGGACTATGCAGTATACTACAATTTCTTCACTGTCCGCAGGCTGGAAAAACATTTTTTTTCTTTTTTTACTTTATGAATCACTGTCTTGAAAATATACAAGCTGCTTGCTTAAAAGTAGTGGTTTCTTCTGAAGCTGAAATTGCATGGCAAGAGTGAATGGTATTGCTGTTGGTACCGGTTCTGAGAAAGGGTGTTTGTGTATTACTGTCAAATGTTTTTGATTAATTATTTTTACAACATCCTTGGTGAGCCCTATGAATATAAGCCGACAGATTTGTGTCGTGAGTAATTCCATGGTAAAAATTCTTGAATCCTTACTGCAGCTGTGGCTGAATTGCACTTAAGAGGCGATGTCAAGAATGAGGAGCTCATGTTAGGGGAAGATGAAGGCTCAGGAAGGCCATGGAGAGAAGCATGGAAAATAAATCACTGAGCAGAAGAACGCGGGAACAAAAGCTGTTATTAAATCATTAAATATGTGGCTTTGGAACCAATTAAAACACATTGCTGAAAACAAATGCAGTGAATTCCTCCTGTTCGATGCCAACCTATGGTGACACATTGCCCGCTCTCTCTCTCTCTCTCTCTGATCCTGAGCTCGCCCCTACGCTGTGTTGCTTAATAAGTGAGTTATGGCGGCTTCCCCCTGACTCCTTTACGGCTGTTTAATGGTTCCATCTTCGCAAGCCCGTTCCCAGCATGTCCTTTCTAGGCTTATCTGTGGCGCCTTTGTCTCCTGTCCACTCTGGTCAGCAGGGAGCCCCTTCCAGATGTTGCACCACTCCTCCCAGAGCTTCTGATAGCAGACCCTCGCACTCTGGCTCTGCCCGAGCCATCCCTCCCTCTCAGAGAGCGTCAGTGCTATACTGTAAAAACACTCATCCAGACACATGGCCAGAGGATGCTGAAGATTTAAAGTGTGGGAATCGACAAAGTCAGCAGAACATTACATGCGGCCGCTGCGCGACCGTATGCAAACCGCCTCTCCACTGGCTCATCTAAATATGGGCATCTCAAGAAAACAGCACATAAACAAGTTTGTAATTGTAAGATCCATGGCTTTCATTTATAAATAGACAACATGGGTCTGACTAATTGCACAGTTCGAGCGAAAGGAGCACAGAGTATCGGTGAAGGGAGCAGCTTTGTCAATGCACTCTACATGATTGGTTCTTTTGAGCCAGAACCTGTGCTTGGGTCACAAGGCTCCTGCTGTGATTCAATGAACGTTAAGGCACCTTTGTCCTCCAACCAGGCAGTGCGTTCACAGAAATTGTGAGGTTATCTATGGGTGTGGGGGTTGACAACTTTGGCAGTCAGCAGAGGGAGGGGCAAAGGGATGAGCATGCTTTTCCCACTGGCGCCTAAATCCACACCAAAGGAAGCAAAAGCAAACAGGAGAACATTGCAGACGTCAGCAAGTCTTCACACACACGGTTCACTGTTTGATCTGGGGCCGTACAATGTAAAATGCATATTTAAAATTGACACTGCTAATGGGAGTGGAAGCATGGGTGAGAGGCTATTCTTTGATGAAGACCAGTTGTGCTGCAGAGTGGGTTTTGTGGATTCTCCGCCCCAAACCCTCACGGGTGCTGATGTCATTACACAGTCATCCAATGGCCCAAAAAAAGCTGTCCAGAGAGCCCCCGCTGGAGCTCTGACATCAGACGGGAAGCGGGCTCTTGGCTTTCCTCGCCTTTCA
This sequence comes from Chitala chitala, assembly GCA_025773905.1. Classification (NCBI taxonomy): domain Eukaryota; kingdom Metazoa; phylum Chordata; class Actinopteri; order Osteoglossiformes; family Notopteridae; genus Chitala; species Chitala chitala. The sequence goes on from JABJVR010000080.1 coordinate 593,189, forward strand.
TCTAAAATGAGCCGCCTGTGTGAAACCCAAGGTCATGCATCTCTAGTTCAGCTGCTCCGACCTCTCAGCTCACAGTAAGCCAGTCAAAAACAGTTAAGGTAAACAGAATCACATGCCAGTGCAGTATCTGCCACTTTTAAATACGCTCAGCATGATGTATTGTTCTGATCTCGAGTACGGTTTCTCACTAATGAGTCGACGTGGCACTGCAAATTCAAACAATCCTGTGGTAAATGAGCCTAACAGAACCGGGCCAGAGCTGTGGAACACTGCCGATGATTGGTTCTGGCAAGCTGAGCCATTCCTCTTGGCACGTCGCATGTTTTCGAAACGGCCCTCATGTTCCGGTACCCTCCACTTCAGGCGGACCTCTCAGCTCGTCCATCACTGAAAATGTAACCCGAGAGCAGTGTCCATGGAGAGCTCGTCCGGCAAGCCCACGCATTGTCGCAGAGCATGGGGGAGAAGTGTCTTTATCAGCAGACACAGCGTGCTCAAAAGAGCCACTATACACTATTACATTTGTCACACTACTATACGGAGTGCTAATAATGCTAACCACTAGCAGCAATTGGAAAAGCGGTTAAGAACTGCAATATTCAAGTTAGTACAGGAAATTTATGTTATGCCAATGATCATTTTGGTCAGCTTTAATATGTGCACATAAAGGAAAATAGGGAATAAAGTATGACATGTACGATTACAGGAAAGCACACTGCACATTTTTGGACCACTTTAGAAAGCTTGCTTGGTTCTAGTGCTGATATGGAAACCCGTAGCAAGATCCTCTTTACAAACAGCTCCAAGTCAGAACAGGCTGCAGAAAGCAAAAAAAAAAAAAGAAAGAAAGAAAAAAAACGTTGGGGTGAGGCATCCCATAATGACAAGTAAGGGGCTAGCAGCACTTTCGATGTCATCTGTCCTGGCGTGGCATGACAGAGCACAGCTGGTTGGCGAGAGAACGTCGCGGCAGCCGCGCAGCTGTCCCCGCGCTCCAGTGTGGCACATAAAGACACACTCACGACAGTGGAAACACGTTAATCGCGCATCTGTAAGCATGCTGTACAAACCTGGAACTGGTCCAAAATCATGTCACAGAAATAACATATTCCCCCTGCACACATTTAATTAGGAAACTGGTGTAGAATGTTTGTCTGAGCTTCTTTAAAGCACTGCTGTGACAGGGGACATTCTGTCCAATTTTCTCCATTAACGCACTATTGCTTTGCAAATATATTCATGCTGTCCCTGTGCTGCACCGTTTTGTAAAATAACAAGATCAATCACATATATATGTGTTTTAATCTTCATATTTTATTCAGAAAACTCAGTGGTTAAATTGAGAATTTTAATGTGCGAGATGTATTTTTGATTAGTGTTTTTTTTTCTCATGTACTAAACAGAACTTAAAAATGTTAATTGCAGAAATAATTAAGATTCCAAATCTCACTGTTTTGAGGAGGTAAGCTGCAGATCTCTTGTGAAACAGCCCTGAACATCACCTTGTCTGGCATACCACTGTAACACTGTCTTTTCCTTTTTGACAAACTTGCTAATGAACACAGAACATGGTTCGGGGATGGTTTTGAGACCACTTAATTTCTTTCTTAAAATTTAATTATTCACATAAATATCCAACAACCCCTTTACTGTCATTACTTACAGCTAAATGAACATTTTTATGCATACATTTATTTTGCATTTCTTTTATTTATTTAGTTTTTATTAAGTGCAGCCCATGAATTCCTAGCGCAGACCATCCAGCTGTGTTACTTTGGACTCAAGCGAGTACAGCTGAAGTTGCACAACGCGTGTGAATGTTGTGGAACAGCAGTACCAGCCACAAGAACACAGAAAGCAGCAGAGATATGAGAGAGTTTGGTAGGACATACATCTTAATTATGTGTCTCTTTCATCAGGAAGTATTGCTGTTCCAGAGTTAAGCCTTTGTGCTTCTGTTTTCCCACTTCACCCCAAAAGAGGAACTACTTTTTAATGCAGCTTTGATGTCGGGGGGGAAACCAAAAAAAAAAAAACAGCAGCACCATCAGAGATGACAAATAGAACCGTTAAAGTTCTGGTCTATTAGCATATGTTGCATTTTACGAGGTGGTCACATGGAACCTCCACTGACACACCTGTCCCACAGGTTTATGATGCAGACACATATCTGGCATGAGGGGGGAAGGAGGGGGAGGCAGCAGGGGGGCTTTCAGAATGTGCCAAAGAGGAAACCCACAGGGCTAACATCCTACTGTTGGTCATTCTTAACACACAGACTTCTGACCCCCCCCCCCCCCCCACCTGTGCACATGCAATGCTCCTTTTGGACTCAAAGACTGCACAGGGGCCATCCCTCACTCTGCAGCTGATATATCTGACTACAGTGCAGGCCACAGAGGTCCACGGCACACAAACCGCAAAACAAGTCTACTAACAACGCGTGGGAGGACACGAAATTACATCAAAGCAATACTGCTCTTTTCTCTAATGACACGAGCGTGTATGTGTGTGTGTTTAAAACTACTTGCTCCTGCATAAAGACAGAATGAAGGAAAAATAGCAAGAAGTATTCGATAAACGTTTCAGTCTGTCTGCAAATTGTTAACGCGTTATAGTAAATTTTAAAAAGTCAGAATTAAATTGCATTCTAAAAATGTATCCGTCTTTAGAGTGGACGCACTTTATGGATTTATGCAGATAATCCCTGTGCATTCAGTTAAAGTTCTGCCATGTCTCTTGGATACTTAACAATCCAATTTACGTGATGCACTGCATTTCAGATCCTCAGATCTTGTGACCAGCAATAACAAAATATTTTCTATAATGAAGAATACAGTTCACCAACTGTAAGTTATGGTTAAAAAAAAAAAAAGCTATAATAAAGACCGAAAAAGTTCCTCATAACTCATTCTTTAAAAAATATTTTCATTATGTTTATTAAAAAAATATAAATGTTTCCACTATAAATGACTGTACATTAGTAGAAAGCTACCTATATTTGCACACCCAGAACAATACAAAGACAAATGCTAAGGGCAGATAAATAAAAAAAAATAATAATAATAATAATAATGATGATAAATAAAAAAATACACTGGTGGGGGAGGGGATCAGGTGACTTTGAAGATCAATGTATACAAAGACGTAGGCCGCTTTTCCCATCACAAAATCGCATACATCATGGTGTGTTGCAGAAATGAATGCTCTCACTGTATGTTAACAAATAAATATTTTGTGAAACACAATTCCCTTTTAAACCGTGATCCCTATCAAATGTCTTCATTTCACACTGTTGCACAAACAGTTTCCTCCATCCTTTACCTCACATTTGATCGTAAACATTGATTACTAATTACACTAATGCTGTATCCGATATAATGGAATTTACAATTCGCAACATGTGCGTGTGCTAATGTTGCCGTTAGCAGCATCATTTACAAGCCTAAGTAAATGACAGAGTCTATGCTGTTTGATTTTCATCGTGGTTTTCCCAACAGCAACTGTGCAAACTACCAAGCACTGGGTAAGAGAGGCTGTGGCATTGTGCAATCCCACTACCTTTGTGATCGTGGCACTTGGACACAATGTCTTTGATGTTCGAGATGAGATGGATGGTGGGGTGAATCACTTGGCTGCATGGAATCTATTCCTACTGTCTCCAGGCAGGATGAGGGGGAAGAATTCTGACACTGATGATACATGTACGGTATATGTCAGATAGAGGAAAAGTGACTTAAAAATGTATGTCTCTTATACTGACATTAAGAAAAAGAGGTTTCCACGTAAACGTTATTTTAAGACCATCTTTGCAGACTTAAGCAACAGTGGCTCTTAAAAATTTATGGACAATTTCATTAACACCAAGCTGAAAGCAAAGCAAGCTGTTAGTAAATGTCTATGAAGATTGTCAGTGATCCAGGTCATGGTTATTTACAAGTGCTCTACAGTGGCAGCTGGACTTGCTTGGAAATCTTGGAGGTGTTTCACGTCTCGTCCGAAAGGCTGCTTCAGTTCTAACGTTAAAAATGAAGAAACCTTTCGGGTGAAGAGATGAAACGTCAAGACTTCCAAGCAAGTCCAATTTGTTAGTATGCAACAGAGAACTGTTATTTAAGTTTGGGATAAACTATGTAATTTTAAATTTTTAGTGAAAAATCAGATAAATCACAGCTTTAAATAAAAATTTTATTAAATCTTTAAAATTTCACTGTATAAAACAAGACAGCGTGTTGGCCGGCTCAGGCGCCACCGAGCTGGTCCAGATACGACTCTCATACTCGGAAGCCGTCGTCAGGTACAAGTGAGCAGTCAGTATCCAACTGGCGTGCGGCACCGAGACCTCTTCAAGGAGCTCTAAGGTCACGTGAAACGTCAAAAGGCATTGCCAGTACTCATTCTGGAGGAACAGAATACACCTGGGTTTCTGTTTCTGAGTGAGGGACATCAGGCTTGACGCCAGCTTCCTTAGCATTGATCGAACGCAAGGATTTTTGTTTCACAGTTCAATGCCGAAAAGCAACAAGCCGCACTCGCTGCCTCGTACCTGCTCTTCACATACCTACGCCTTGATAATAACAGTCGTGCTCCTTCATGAGCTCAGCCCGCAGATCTGAGCAATCATAGGGGCAGCACTGACAAATTAGAACCAAAGCTAAACATTACAATGTTTATTGAATCATTCATGCTAAATGGAAACTAAAGTCTTGTCCAAAACCAATAAACAAGCCTTCAGTTGCTTTTACGAGGCATGAAATATGATCGCCTCTGGAGTTCCTCACATTTGCATGAATTTAATCCAGGTGCACTATATGCGGCAAACACAGATATAAACATATGGATAAGGTGCAGTTTCTCAGTTAGGTGTTGAAAAAAGTGTATACGGTATTTTATTTAAAGGAATATTTTGTAAGTTTATACCATGGAAATGCAAAGATGCAGTGATGAATCCCTGAACAAAATGCTTCATCACCAAAAAGACATATCTTTGAGATCTCTACATCACAACCACTTACTCTGTCCATCTCCCTCTCTGACACTCACACGCACGCGCACACACACATCTGAAGATACTGAGGACAGCTGAGTGCTCACATTCTAATGTTGCTGCATGTGTCATATTTACAAACACCAGAAAAGCATAAGAACACAACCGTCCTCTTCCTCTAAGAACGCAGTTTACATAAAAAAATTCAGGTACCACTTCACTTCATTTGTTTGGAGTTTGAAAATTGCTTGCCAGAATCTAGCAGTCAGATTTTTTTTTTTTAAAGTCCATTCCAGGAACATACGGTCTAAAACGACCATACAGAGCTGTGAGGAATGGACGCTGATCTGCATTGTTGGACGACCAGTCTCCAGGGCAGGAAGCAGGAGGCCCGGCTTGCTAGCTGGACTTCATGCATCTCAGAGGCCAGGTGCTGTTTCCACCAAAGGGAGCCATTTTTTTTCCTCACTGCATCTCAAAAGGTGTTAACAGCTCCCTTGCCATCAGTTAAAAAACTTTTGGTGTTAAGCACTTGGACGCAACTGGACGTTTATGGTTTCCTGTTCTCCTCACGTGATTTGTGGACAGAAAAGTTAAATGCTGACACACTCCTACCCACCCAACAGACCAAGTCTACTGATGCTACAAAAAAATTGTCTCACTTCCTGTAAATGCACCTGGGGTGGGTGGGGGTTTTGATAACTCTACCTTCAGGATCTGGGAACTGTGGGGGGTGCCGCCCCCCCTCACCTCATCCCCTGTGAAAACAATCTTTTCGATTGTCAACTTTGCCTTCTGTGGAACGATCAGCTTCTGTCCTCTGCAGAAAACGCGGCGTTGGATTCCCGCCACTTTTACACGGGCACAGGGCCATTCCTTGCGTGTGCTTCAAGTGTTTTGACACTACTCACAATCTTCTCAGGTCCTAAGATAGTCAAGTCAACTCTTCTGAATTCCCTACAAGACAAAATGCAAAGGGATTACAACACTGACCAACGTTCAGTGTAATGTACAGTTGACATTAAAGACTTGAATCTGTTCCACCTCTGCACGGCACTGTTGTGGTCTAGCTAATTAGCCACATAAAAAACTGTTTTATTAACAAAAGCCATAAGAATTTAACTACATCATTACAATGTATCACTCTAGGAACAATTACATTTAACTATAATTTTACTAAAGATTTTGCATTATGTAAATATTCTTAAATTCAAATAGGTGTCTATGTATAAAGAAAAAGGTTTGGCTTTTCTAAAGCAAATTCATATGCACACACAGGGAAGGAGTTTTTACTTGTTGGTTGTTGTTCTTGTACTGGGCAAACATGATTTGTTAAACCTTCTTATTGTGGTGCAATTCACTGCTTATTTGTAGCGATGATTTTTAGGCAAACCAACGTGGCTGGTAGTGATCTCATACACAGCTGTATAGCAGGCACAGACATAGCAGTTAACTGTGCAACAAAGGGCTACACAATAGTAGAAAAATCTAAATTTTTGGCCCAGCGCTCTGTCTATGTGGTGTGCATATGAAGAATTTCCACACAATGAAAGGGCACTGTTTGCTCATGCACACAGCAGTTTGAAATTCCACTGAGCCTTACGCAGTGACCTGCATTTAGTTCCCTATGCGTTGACCGCTAGGAAGTGGAACAGTGCAGTACTGAGGACATTTTATTACATGTCACAGATAAACCATCAAATTAGCTCCATGCAAAAAAAAAAAAAAAAAAAAAAAAAACTGATGTGTTTATTACTTCCAGCCATTAGTTTCTGTCCAAATTTCCCACACGGAAACTTTCGTTCCATGCACAAACGTGGACGTTGTTAGAATGAATGCATCACACACACGTACGGATGTCAGCTCACATCTCTGAAACCAAAGGCTGTGCATTAATGAGTGTAAGGTTAGTGTATTATGTTCCACGGACTCTCCGACTTCACGCGGAGAACCTGCCACAGCGGAGTTCTTGGCGGTCAGAGACATGGACAGAGAGAATTAGTACAAGCAAACTTAGGTTAGGAAAAGCAGCCATCTGCTCAGTTGATGAGACTCTGCTATATACCACCCCCAGTCCACCCACCCCAGGCCATCACTCGCAGCTCGTGTGTGCAGGCAGCCAGCGCATAGTTAGCAGTGGTTAAACCCACCGTCTAGCCTTTTTATTTTCAAGGGGGAGGGGGTGTTAAAGAGTCGTGATTCCCATGGACGGATCCCACTCAGGGCACGTGGCTGCCGGCCTGACCTCGGTCAGGCAGATTCTATGGACAAAGTAAACTTTTAGATTTACAGTGACACAGGCTGGTTATGCTGAAATCTACTACTGCTCTGATGAGATGTCTGGTCATGGAGAGACTGTTGCAGTTAAACATCCTGGTGATCAGAACGTGCGCTTTAAGGGCAGCGCCTTCTGTGCCCTCTCTCCACTGTGCTATAACTCAAATAACATGGAAATAACTTATGTCTCCTGTTTAACATTCCGCGTACCAATAAGACTCCTTGTTATGGGTTTCTAGCTTTATACAAACTGCACGCACTCTTAAAACAGCGATCCGATCAGGGCATGTGCTCTGGTCCGCTCAGGCGGGAAACAAAAATCGCTCAGCACGTCATATCGATTATGCCTTTTTATGGAGGAGAAATGTTGATAGGTTTTCAAAAAAAAAAAAAAAAAAAAAAAAAAAAAAAAAAAAAAAAAGAAAAAAAAAATTTGCACAACATCTACAACTTGATGACCTTCTGTGGTAAATTTTTAACGCAGGGAAACTCATTTCAGTTTTTAACGCTTAGAATCTGAACGCTTTCAAACTTTAGACTGAACACTTAGACATAACAGGTCCTCATAAATTTTACGTCCACCCCATGTGAAATATGCATGACAAACATATTTCAGATATTCTCTGCAGATACCGAACTAACCAAAATCTCCCAAAAGCTCCGGCGAGTAGTTCTGCTCGTGGGTGTGGTAGATTCTGGGGTGCTTGTGGCAGTGCTTGGTGTGGTACTCGAGGTTGGGGTCAGAGAAACTGGTGAGGTCCCAATTTTACTGACTGGATAATCAAGTTGCTGGGAAAATTCCTTGCTTTCTTTGCTGGCAGAGTGGAAATGTAAAGTGCCTACAACAGAGTTATTATAAATTATTACAAAAAAATCTTATTTTAGGGCTTAAAAAAAAAAAAAAGAAGTGGTTTCACATATGAAAGACTTCAAATAAATGTAGATGAAGTCCTTACTAGCTGTGCTGTCACTGAGACCCTGTGGCATGGCTGCTGGTGAACTTGTCTCTACACAAAGAGGATTGGGCAGTACTCGCAGCTCCATGATGACATCACACAGAGCGTGGCGAAGAGCATCTCGAAGTTTCCCCGTCAGCTGGAGCGCGCTGATGTTCCCTTGCTCCCATATGTCAAAGCGAACACATGTCTGTTGTTCTGCCAAAACACAAGGGCCATCACTGAACAGGCACTGAAGAAACGCAATCAACTTCATTCATTTAGATTTTACCAATAAGAAAAACATTTCACAAAACACAATTTTATGCCAAAACTGCCTTATAAATCTTTCTTTACTAACATAATACTTCTTATTGGTAAAAATATAAAAACACAAGGAATATTAGGTGTTCACTAAACATATGATTTGTAGTTTAGTTTTATCCTCTCCCAAATAAACAATAACAAGGTTGTTTATTCATTTACATTTATTCACCTGAGTAAACATTTTTCAGTCCTGTACCTGTTTGCCTGCTTTGGGACTCAACTTTTACAACAGTAGCGAGGGATTCAAACAGGTCAGGGTCAAGAATAACTGCAGAGATGTCCTCTTTTGAAAGCTCACTGCAGTCCTGAGGGGAAACTTGTATGGGACAACCCTGGTGATCCACAAAAGACAAGGCAATGCAGGCAACTCCTGTCAATCAACAACAGATAAGAGAGTTGTTACATATCATCATTTCACAGCAACCAACGACATTTTTTCCAAATGCTTGTACAAGGTTATAATACTTTAAAAGGACTATTACAAAAAAAAAACACAAAATTTGTTAATTTTTTTTTCCATGAAGCTAAGCTTAATATGTATCAGTGCATTTAAAGCATTCTATATGTGTGTGTGTGTGTGTGTGTGTGTGTGTGTGTGTGTGTGTGTGAGAAAGTGATTCAATCAGACTGACTAAACTAAAAACATTTATGCAGTTTAATAACTTAGATAAAGCATTTAAAATGGATTAAAATGACCTAGTTCAGTAACACTGTCACTCATAACCCCTGTAATGAACACATCAGCATCTTGTTTTTCCCATGATAAGAACTGGTGTAAAGCTTTAACCAGTTCCAAGGATTTTCTTTACTGAACAAATCAAGTAGCTAAATATTTTGAAGAATACATTGTGACTTTAGGTCACATGAGTTTACAGTCATTTTTGTAAATCTATGTGTAACTGTACAATGTCATAGCTAGATCTAATTATACAACCACACAATCTTATACAAGTAATTTAATTTGTAATAAATAAATAAATAAACATAAAATGTAAGTTGTTCAACTAAGTTTTGTGTACTTAGCATTTCGAAAATTTGTATCTCAAATTAAGAATTCAACCAGTAGATATATATTATCATTACCCAGAACATGCCTAAATTAAGTAATGATACTGTTGTCCATGTCAAACTTGCAATATACATTCTCAGAATAAAATGTGAAAGGCCAGGAACCTTTACAGCCACTTCAAAGATAATACAAAAGCAATGTGAAATATTCTGTAACAGAATATACACTATAAAATAACTGAAGATGTATTTTGACTCCTTCAGTAGTGACAAGCTAAAACAGTTACCTTTCCCTCCTGTTCCTTGACCTCCTGGTTTGTTGTAGAGGTAGATATCAGAGCCGGGCAAACCACTACCCATATTAAAGCAATGCTGATATTGGTACCAATGTAAGAGACAGGGGTGAAAAGAGGAAATTTGATCAGTCAGCTTCTCTAAATATTTTAAATAGGAAGTAGGCAGTATGGTGGTGTAGGCCAGTTACCAAAACCCAGCAGGATTTATGTACTTCAGTGAGCCACATGATGTGAACTAATGCAGTGAAATACATGAAACAGAAAACCTTTTTTACAAAACGAACTACCTACATATAGAACTGTGTCTGTTTTCCCAACAAATGAGACAGTTTAGTGTTCATCTTAATGCAGCTCCTGTTTGCAAAGGTACTGGTTAAATAAAAACATGCTCACGATTTTAAGTAAACAGCAAACATACAAATACACAACAACATATTAAAAGCACAATAAACAAATTAGTTAAAACATGCAGAATCTTGACAATTTTGCCTTTTATAACAATATAAAAAATGATTAATCACTCTATTATACTAGGTAGTATTATTCTATGCTTTTCTTACCTGCAATAACAAAACAATCTTAAAGTTTTGGATGTTTATTTACATATTGTGTATGTCCGAGAAGAAGAGTCACATTGCCGCAAAACTGTAAACTAAACAAATCATAATTCTTAACCTAGTGGGAAGGAGTACAGGGCAGTCCAGAAATTTTACAGACTAATTAGACAATCAAGATTACATCTTTTGTGTGGCTTTTAACTGAAAGATCAATTAAACTGTTAAAACAGGTACTATCTTGGCACCATGAAAAAACTGATAGGAAAATATGTGAAAGTTAAATTTACAGACAAGTGCAATGCACATCTTAACCTTGTTTTAAAAAGTAGTATTGATGTGTGTTATGTTCTAAACGATGTAAACATCAGAACAAAGTAAAGCCGAACAAATGCTTTTCCTCCATTTCTTTAGTCGAAATACCTTAAAGTGGTTCTCCACGTTGCTGTCTGTATACTTGGGAATATGCAGAAAGATGAGCAGGTTCTGCCTGAGGTAGTGGGCCACGGCTGGGATGCACGTTAAAGCGAACTGCGGAAGCGCAAACTCTATCACGTCTGTGGCTGCAGACCCCGGCGGCTGTATGAACTGGAAGAGAAATTTGAAAATTAGAACAGGTGAGGAAAATATAACATGGTGACATACTGCAAAACACACAAGTCTTTAGGTGGTAATACACTTAAGGATGCATAAAGAAATAATCTGGGGACATCACAAAAAAGGCATAATTATCCATGACTTTTGAAGGCATGTACCTTTGACTAACTGTGCCAAAATTACTGGGCACTTTATTTGGGCATTTACACAGTAATATGTACCTGCACTCCATTGAAGAAAGAACTTTAACAATATGGAGCAATATGGTTTTGTCCTCATATATAAGCAAGATTATATCCTCAATGTTAGATATACTTTAAAATGCTGAAGACATTTAGTGCATAGAAAACAGAAAATACCTCAACGTCAGCTGGGGTAAGTTTGCAGTTTCTCACGAGCATGACTGTGATGATATCCAGCGTAGCTTCATCAAGCCGCTTGCGTAAAACCTTCACTAGATCATCTGTGATTTCTGGACCTGATAGTCATGTGAAGGAGGGGAGGATGAAGGCACCATGAGAAATGTTAGGGTCTTTAGAATCCTTGAATCCTGAAATACTCCTACTTGCACTGCCTACGCTCAGCATCTTTCTTACTAATAAATTCATTTTTATATAGCGCCACCTGCAGTTGCCTCAAGGTCTTTTAAGAATAAATTACAGTTGTTGAATTAACAGCAGATGGACGATCGCAGTTAAAGCCAGGCAACAACCGATGACAGAAAGCAAAAACACCACAACAGTATCTAAGTAATTTTCTCTTCTTAACTGATCAAAAGAGGTTGGGTGGCACTTTTCCCCACACATTATTTCTGAATAATTTTGTAATAATGGCTGCTATTTGTTTAGTGAACATTGTCAAAGCATGTGCACATTGTGTGCGAAATGAAATTATATTTACCCGCTGTTAGAACATAGTGAAGACATGAGAGTCTAACATGTAAAAGCAGAGAGGTTCCAGGATGCACACTGCAGCACTGAGTCTGCATGGCATTACTTGGGCTCTGTGCCAACTCACACCACCTTCATTTGAGCAGCTTGTACAGTGTAATATGCAATACCTTAAGAATTATAGTGAATAATTTTGAAAATGAAGACAAGAACTATAATATGCTGCCTTGAAGAACAGACACATTTGTACTAGCTTTTTAGCAGCCAAAATGTTGTTTAAACAGCTTACATTACACCTAAATTATCAAAAAACGAACCTGCTGATAGTGTTCTGCAGAAAATGTTTTACATTGTTAAGTCTACGTTTATTCGAAGCAAACACAAACACAATGGCAGCTTTGAAGACTTTGCTAAGTGGTGAAGATAAAGAGACAAAAATGAATATGCTGCCATCCACCTGTCCATCCATGGTCCACACAATCCAATAGCAGCAAAAACTGCAAGGAAAGATGGCTACAGTGACAGGGACATACGATTACTAAAAAGTGACCAAACCGGTGTTGTGGAAGTACTACACAATTGTGTTTCTGTTTCTTAAATCCAACATTTTACCTGCTTCTCCAATTCCATGAACGAGCAGCAGAATATGCTTATCAATTTGCCCTACAGGTCGGGACCCTTCAGAGGTGCAGAGCGAACCCTAAAACGCAGACAGATGGTACAAACAGAACAACACATTAAACACAACGCTCACTTTCTACAAGTCACTTTAAAACACAAATACTGGGGGGATGCTACTTATGTGTATAGCCAATAACACAGGTAACCTCAAAACCTGCATAATTTACTTGTATTTTGTCAATGACCTGGTGTCTGTTCATGTGCATAATGCAATCTTTAAGAGGTCATAAGCCAATGAAGCAGAGGCAAGCAGAAAACCAAGAAGAACTCACAATATCAGGTCATAGACTAATTTTTCTTTATTATGGACATGAAGTTCATTTACATTTTAAACTAAGAGCATTACACTGATATGACACTGTGCAGCTGTTCACTTTTCCATGCATGATTTTCTAAGATCAGATGTTTAAAAAAATAAAAATTAGACAAATCCCATATTATTTAACCTCAACCCTTTCTACTTAATGTGGTAAATGTTCCCAATATTAGTGTCTAATTGTATACAAAAGCATCTTTTGTATAGGATGTAATTTTTGCAAACCCATGTCCAGAACACCTGTGAGGTTGATTTTGGCTTTTTAGGAGTTGTACTGTTCAGTCTCACCATGAGATCTTCGGAGTAGATGGGTTCCTGGCTGCGGGCAAGACCCACCGAGCGAGACCCATGCATGGGGTTGTTCTCCAAGTCAGGAAACTTCCCACTCTGCGATGTTTCAGAGAGTCTGGGCATGAGGAAGAATGACACATCTGATTCTGAACCACAGGTGTGAAACTTCACTCAAGAGGAGAAAAATCAAGAGAGCTTACCTGAGGTAAAACACCGACTTGGTGGAACGTTCCTGGTACACAAACATATTTTTCCTGTTCACTACAGAAAAGGCATTAAGCACTGATCGCAGAGCCTGGATTGCTGCAAAGAAAAAAAAACCCAATAAGACTGCTGTACACCCAGACAGTCTGTATGCCTGTACTGTGCTAAGTTTCCTTTGTAGTGTCGTGGCTCTTGTAAACAGTAACGTCAAGGGAAATTTCAAATTCTAAGTACAGTCATCACGTAGACAACGGACCGTTTTCGCACTTACCCCTAGCAACGCCCATGTTGGGGCTCATTTTTAAACGGGGGTGGATGTGAATGACTGTGCTCCAAACCACATTACAGGCAAAGTAGCCAGGGATAAACTGCATGGTGGCCGCCAAGTAGTCCCTGGGCTGGTAGCTGTCTTCGGCAGAGTAATCTGCAAAGCATACAACTGCTTAACTGACAGCAAACTTATGATACTTCTCAATAAAACATTTTATTGTTGAAATTCTTAAAAAACACTGGTTGGGGGGGCATGCCAATGGTGGCGAGGTAATCCAGACTTTCAGATAGGGCTCCAGGATGGTGGTTTTAAAGCATGGTGCACACAAGGGTTAACAAAGCTAGGAGACTTATTTGATAAGCAGACTGCTGTCCTTTCAGACGGCACAAGAATGATACGGCTTACAAAAAGGTGAATTTTTCATATACCTGCAACTGAGACATTTTATTGTTACTGACACAATTTTACCAACTTCAAATGTTATCTCTGATGTAGAAAGGGTTTTATCTTAATCTATACAAGACTCTAAAAGCGTACAAGTCAGTTTTATAATGCATTAACTCCTAACTCTTCTCTCACATCCCATGCTACTAAGACCTAGATCTCTCTATTGATGACACTACTTGGCAGGATGTCTGGAAACATGCAATGGAGATATCAGTTTGTAATCGTGCAAAATCAGCTCAGATTAAGATTTTACATCGAGTTCACCTAACAGAATTGTACCCTTCTCCACTGTGTTTGGTCATGTGTTAAACTGCAGCGTTACTGGTCTAGTGCTATAGATGATCTGAGAGTTATTTTTGATGTTCCAGTTGAGTTAGATGCCATGTGCCTCCTCTTTGGCCTTATTGATACTCATATTGTCAAGATCATGCATAAGAGATTATTCAATTTACTGATTTTTGCAGAGAGGAAAAAATGTTTTGCTGTTTTGGATTATGGACATTGCTCCTACAAAAACGTCTTGGCATAATATTATTATGGACTTCATGAATACATTTGATATACAAATGAACACATTTCTTGCTTGTCACATTTTTCTACAAATGCCTTCTTTGAGATGTAGGACTCTTATTTAAAATGTATTGGCCCTGTGTTGTCTTCCTCCATATTGCAGGGGTTTCCACACCCAGTGTAGGAATATCTTTTTGTATGTTTACTTATTTGCTTATTTATGTAGTTATTAATCCTTTCTCATATCTTTTAATACTCTAATGTTCATGTATGGGCTGAGGTATTGTTTTTTTCTATAATTGTTTGAAAAAATTCAATAAATATATTGTTAAAACAAAAAACATTGGCTAAGCAAACTACATAATTTTACATACTAGATCCATTTTTAGAGTGACATAAGCAATTACATGTCCTGATATTTGGAGCAATGGCACCCCCTCCCACCCCCAGCCTTGTAGAAAAATATCTTATTGTGGACAACTTTTTTACTGACCGTCAGAATTTGCTGTTCTCTGCCTGTACAGAGACTCATTTTTCCAGATATCTTCTTCACTCTCTGCCACCAGCAGCGTGTTGCACACGTGGCTGTCATGAAGGTCCTGCAGCAAGAGACGCTGGAGAAGGAGGGACATCAGAAGACACTCTGGACAAAAGGGCTTGGAGAATGTACAGGCAGCAGAGACTACGGCAGGACAGAAAGGGGATGCTCACCTGATTGACAACCCGACAGATGTCCCCAATGTGCAATACAACCAGCCGGTGCAGCTTTAGGTACTCCGAAACTTTGTTCTCTTCCGTTTCCTCTTTGTCTGCATTTATACTTCTATAAAATATATCAGATACAAACATGTATGAAGTCAACGAGCAACATGAAACCAAGTAACTAAATCCAGTGGAGGATGGCGGTGTCTGATCTACCTAGAGTGGGAGTAGACCACAACTCTATCCTGGTGGATCTTCACAATAAGCCAGAAGTCGGGCATGAGAGGACACAGCGGCTCCTGCTCATCCATGGTGAGGCCGTCGTACTCAGAGTCACTGCTGCCCCCATCATAGCCTAAACACAGAGGCAGGCACCACAGAACGTGTGTTATTTACAAAAGTACACTTTCATGCAATCAACCAAACACTTTCTGCGAACAAGCATAGAGGAGTAAGTGTTGTGCTAAATACAGCAACATGCTTTCTGTACATCGGGGCTTTGATTCTGAAAAAATTCAAATGTTTTTCAGGGACACATATATTGAATTCTTGGTATTCAGCTTTGGGTCAAACATGAACACCAACAATGTGATTGTTCATACCGAGCATGTCAGAATCCAGGCTGCCTTGACTGGACACCACACTCTGAACACGGCTTGGCCTCAGTTTACCGCTACCTACAAAAAAAATTAATTAATAAATAATACTTAATAATAAGACTAAAAAAGAGTTATCATAATAGATGTCTGATTGGCAGACCTTGGCAGATTGGAAGAACAAGGGACAACTGTTTTTTATTGTTTTTTTTTTTTTTTTTTTTTTTTTAAACAGTAAGTTTTATATTTATTTTATAATCAAGATGACAAAGTAGTACCAACTTCTTTTATGAAAATATACATGATTCTGCACTAGTGTAACATAACAAAACATTAAAACACACAGACACATATGTAAAAAAAACATCACGACAACAGCTGTCAGTGCAACTGTGGCCATACTCACTGTGAGTAGCAGACTGCATTGACTCTGTTAAGCTGAGGGCTGAGGGGGTCTTTGGGGGAGAGGCCTGCTCCAAAGACCTGTCTATACTACAGCTGGACTGCAGCTGCACTGTGCTGGGCTGACACCTTTCTGCTGCTGTGGCACTGTTTACAAAGCTCTGGGATTTGGCCTCTTCTCGTTCAAGCACAGAGTCACAGGGTGGCAATACAGGGCCACGTTCTACCTCAGCACAGGTCCCAACGTTTACTGTATCCTGTACAGTACAGAGACAAACACACACACGCAGTTTTTAATAAAATGTACATACATACAGACCAGTCCTCCTTTTTAATAGGGAAAAATACCCATGTAACAAGTTGAAATGTATGAACTGGAGAGACTACACAGACCAGTGTTTGGCTCCCTATTTATGTCAGCAACATGCACACTGATTGGGTAATATCCTGGCAACCCTGTCAGCCTCTCCACAGTAATTGGCATGTTCAGCGCCTACTCACCGCCTGAGCATATGGCGTAGATGCAGGGAGTCTGCTTTTGGCCTGGAGGGTCTGGGCGTAGAGTCGGCTAACAGACACATAATGGAAATGATCTGCACTCTCATTCAGCAAGTAGCCTGGGAGGGACATTCTTCGAAACTCCTTCAAAGCAACAGACCAGTTTGCAAGCCATGTAAACAGAAGTATTACACAAAAAGTGAAAAATAAAAGCACCCAGAAGAGTTAACAAAAAACGAAACCATCTAACAATAAAACACTGCTTTCCAGTATGTCCTACCCCCTTGAAGTTTTCCAGAGACTGCTCAGGACCAAACACAAACTGAAGGGGCACCACTTCACAGCGGCACTGTGGCCGGCCATTTGAACGATATATGTGGTCTGCAACCTTCTGCAGGACAGAAGTGGTGATCACTCTGCAGCACCGCAATGCAGAGACAATTTCATCCTCCAGTAGCCATCGAATCTACATGCAAGTAAAAACGAGTAGTGAGTGGTATGGTACAGTCAGTCAATGATGAAGAATGTCTCACTTGCAAAGTAAAT
>JABJVR010000080.1:610623-621941 GCA_025773905.1 Chitala chitala
CAACCAACTTTTCAGTTCTTCAGCTTGTGCACCGTAACTGTTCGGTCCTCATTGTACCCCCCACACCCCCAACAGCCCATAACCCCAACTGCACACCTGGGGGGGGGGGGGGCGCACTCAGTGACACCTTGTCCCTGCTGTCGAACCTGCATCTCGCTCATTGATCACCCACCCTGCCCCTTATCCACCACCAGACGCTCATTCTGAACAAACACCCTCTCAACTGACCACCTTTGGAAAGGCGAGGGTTGCATTTCTGGGTCTGTGGTGGTCTTCAAAGTGGAAAAATGCTGGGCTTGACTTGTAGAGGGAGTGCCTGGGAGGCCCACACCCCATCCTGCAGCTCCCAGAACCCCCCAGTGCAGCAGGTACAACTCGGAGAGGGGCAGCTGGAAACACCAAGTCAGCGAGGCGTTAGACGCCACGCACGGACAGTCGTGGGGAACTCTCAGACCTGGGGGGGCTGTGGGGGGGGCACAGCTGGAGGAATTTTCCCTCCGTTTTCCCTTCTTTTCACAACAGTAATTAATTACCAGGTCTTACAAGGCCTCAGAGTGGCATCATTAATGAAACAAAGCACACACAATGCACACCGCCAACCCCCAACAGCATTAATGGCCCATTTCGTGCAGTACATGCATTTTGTATCTTTAGCATTTTAAACATTTGACTGCTCTTGATCTATAAAACTTGGAATAGAGATGAAGGCCACATGTGCCCTAAATGTACTGCATCAAAATATCACAGACAGACACACAAAATGGGAAAGGCAAAGAGGATCCATGCTGCTATTTACAGTACACTCTTTCACAAGAACATGCGCAAGTAAACACAGTACCTTCTCATTACGATACCCTTAGATGTGCTGCTGCTACACATGGTCTCATACAATATCACCAATCCTTACCAACGCTGCTTGGAGTATGAATGTATAAGGATACGTACCATTTGCTTCTCAGACTGAAAACGACCGATGTCACATGCAGTGACAATCTGACCTTCCATTTTCAACACCCACTTATCCAGTTAAGCGTACGGCACAAGCAAGCAACCTGTATAAAAGGAG
The DNA here is from genome assembly GCA_025773905.1 of Chitala chitala. Classification (NCBI taxonomy): domain Eukaryota; kingdom Metazoa; phylum Chordata; class Actinopteri; order Osteoglossiformes; family Notopteridae; genus Chitala; species Chitala chitala. The sequence continues at coordinate 611,690 of JABJVR010000080.1, forward strand.
TGTCTTAAATCCATCCAGTATGATAACTGCATGCAATTCAGCATATACTGTATGTTGCTAGGAAAACAGTATACCAATACCATACATACAACAGCAAAAATTGTAAAACCTGGAGAAACAAGACTCGCTCTGGATAAAAGGGTCCCCACAGCATATAAATAACAAACATGTCATGCAAGTAACGTTTTATATCGTGTTAGTAAGAAGTCAAGGCAAATGCTGTGGGCAGAAATGTGGAAGAAAGCAGCAGAAAACTGGCCGTCCCCTTTCCTAGGGCTGATTGAAACCAAACATTATCTATCGACAGTATTTTAATAGGTTTCATCAGAAACTGGGCCTAAGTTTATGTGCAATAAACCGTGAATTTAAAGTCATTAGCGCCCTAGGAAATGAGCTTCTCTGATGAATAAGTACACAGCTTATGTCTGAGTGTCTTTGCACATGACAGAGGAGTCACCTAAAATATCTGTACAATAAGCGTCCTCATGGATGAAGGGGGCGTGAGGTCCTGGCTGATGCCCAGTGGACGTAAACTAGCCGAGCACAGCTCAGGCAGAAGTTGAACACGCGTGGGTTTAATGGAGGAAGCCAACTATGTGTTAGTATAACATGAATCTGAGGCTTACCCACCAAGCACACCACGCTCCCGGACGGTCAGTCCCATCCCTGCCTGAGGATAAAATCCTGCCAGTACAGAAGGTGCCCCGTGGGCAATTCTCTGTCCTCCCCGATGCGGACCAGGGCATAACAAGGCCAGAGAGAGCCCAGTCGAGTCAACATTCACTCCTGGTTCGATAGTAGGACAAATACAGCAGACCAGTGGGGCAAACAGTCAATTCATGCCTTGACTGCAGTGGACATGCTGTCAGCACAAATTATAGGGAAGGAGCGCTGACTCAGTGTTACCGAGGCGCTCGTATCCAGGACCCTGCCCTCCTCTGGAGGAATTCAGGCTCCCAAAGAGAAACCTGGTGCACAAAAATGAGGAGTGATAACCTCACTCGTGTTCTCCCTGTTTTCCTGTGGCTTCTCTCTTCCCCCAGATGTTGCCGTTTTGTCCCACAATCCTGGGGGCTCACTGTTATGAGACAAAAGGCAGTGATCTCAAAAGAAATATTTCCCCAAACTGAATTAGGTTTTTAATTGACCTAATCAAGTTAAGCACATATTACATCTTTACGCATCGTAGGGTGGCCAGGGGGTAGGGGAGACTGGCTGCTGTCCATGCTGGGACAGAGAGTCAGCTGGCATGTGTTCCCACTGTCATCTGTATTGCTTTGTGCCACCTGTTCCTCAGCCCTTGTGTTTGCGTTTCCGTGGTTGCCTTTCACTGCTCTACCTTGTTTCCTCTGTGTTTTTGTGTTTGTTGCCGTTACCATGACGCCAGCACTGCACCACAATAGGGTAAATCACCTCTAACAAATCCCGAGGTGACTCTCACTGTGACCCCCGCTTCTGTCCGACCCACAGCGCACGCCACGACCGGCCTTGAAACGACAGGGTGTTCTGAGGCGTGAGCGCCCTTCCGTCAGTGTGCAGCATTGCTCTGGTGGTACTTTACAAATATTACTGATGAAACAGCAATAATGCCAAAGAGTGTGAATCAATGGTAGTAAAAAAGTCCAGCCGTCTCTCATTCCAGCAAGCAACCTCTGAATGACCCCTGAGACCAATAAGCTTGGAATCTCATAATGATCCTAACACCAAACAGCATGCACAGGCACAAGGGGAATATACAGCATGCCTCTTACATGAGCAAAACACAACACAGTAATGCCCCTAGTATATATTCACCAAAACCTACCGAAACCTACCAAACGTAAGACCTAAAGCTGCTAAAATACACTTAGTGGAAACAAGTGGTGCTCGGGTTGGCTGGAAATGAAACGGTATCCGCAGGGACGGACTGGCAGACTTCCTGTACCGCTCCTTATTAAGCAAATGTGGAGGAATATTAACATTCTGTCGGCTCTCCGCTGAAATGAAAACACTCATCTTAATTACCTGTCATAATTATCAGCCATAAATTTAGGGGAGTGTGTGATCATGTCACTGTTTCAAACACAGAGGCCGAAAGGATAACGTGAAAAATCAGAACAGGGAATATTACATGACTTCAAGATCAATACACGTGTCTGGATGAAAAGTATGGCATGAAGGTGCTGCTGATTAAAATCGGAGAAGGCGAGATTTGCTCTGGGCTTGTTTTAGCCATCTGTAAACGGCTAACATGTGCTCAAAGATCTGTGCAGCTCTAGAGGATGATGCTAAATTTACATTCTCAAAAAAAAAAAAAAAACCATCTTATCAGTCAACAGGCACTACAAAAAGAAAAGAGAAAAAAAAAAAAAAAAAAAAAAGGATGGGATCGATGCTTACAGAAAACTCTACCCTGTGGCAGTCATCTGTGATGTCCCCTGTAGCGGAGCTAAACTATTTGTTCAGGTTTATTCCAAAGCGATAAGATCTGATGTAAAAACTTAATGCGATCAAGACTGATCTGGCAACAAGCAAGACAGGCTTGAACATTAACAGACCTGAATGGAGAGCCAGAGTTGAAGGCCTGGGAGTGAAGGACTGCTTATGCATTTTTACAGTTTACACATTGCTGGCAGACAGTGACAGACGGCTCACCCTTTCCATGCAATAAAAATGTCAACATGCCACTGCATGTCGTCCTGCTGGTACAGAAACAGGAAGTGCTTTTCATCAAGGAAAAAAATAAAAAAAATAAATAAATAAAAATACTAGTTTATGATACAATTTTTCATTTGTAATACCAGTTTACACGGGCAAAGCCGTTTTCTTCATTCAAAGGAACATCATGCCTCTCTTAAAAATCAATCCAATCTTCAGCAAATTTGATTTTATTTTTTTCCTTTGACAGAAATCCATTATGATGAGAATGCGCTCACAGATGGAAACGCGGCAATGGGGCACCTGCACAACTACCGATTGCTCTTCTCTTTATCAATATCTCTTACATCATGCTCGAGTTGCCCAACTCCGTGGAAGCAGGAGGGCTGGCACCTTTCAAACAGACGCAGATGTGAGGAACGCAGACACAGTCTGGCATACTTTCAAATGCCAACATACAGTCGGGCCTGCTGTGTCCACAGGTTCTGCTTCCAGGGATTTAACCAACCACAGACCAAAAACATTAGTAAAAATAATTCCAGGAAATTCCTAAAAGCAAAACTTGGATTTGTTGGTTGCAGAGAACTGTAAGGTAATTAGCTATGGAAGGTACAGATGTGGGAAGCTCACATACCGATGTTGGGAACCTCACGCAAGCTTTTTTTTGTGGGAAAAGGTGGATTCCAATTGCAACATTTGAAGCATTGCTAAAAAATGCATTACAATGCTTGCATATAATCAAAATTTATCACAATAAATGTCTGTTTTGTATTTCCCTTGTAGTTATAATTTTTCCCTTTTTAAAAGTATGCTTTATCTAAAAAGAATTTCACTTTAGTTTCATGACTTTAGTTTTATATAGTATATAAAACTAATGTTGAACAATGTACAATGTCAGCTTGCAACAGCAGCACACATTTTTGGAAGTAGAGTACATTAGCAGTGTTTTGCTTTGTACTTTCCACTCATTTTATGGGTGAGATTCTTACTCCAGTATAAATAAATGTTAGTCAGTTTGCCAATACTCATTAATGGCACACTTGCAAATGTAAGTACAGTATCGCCTCTATTTACAGAAAACTGACATTTTGTTAGGTATTGTAAGATGATCTAGAAATTATTTAAAATATACAGGAGGCTGTGCATAGATTACATGAAAATACTACACGATTTTATATAAGGGACTCGAGCGTCCACGGGGGGTCCTGGAACCGAACCCCAACAGATACAGAGGGCCATCCGCACTTCCTCCAAAGAATCAGATCTCATCTGCGAACGTTAGCGGTCAGGGTGCTGATGTACATGTGCGAAACTCATTCCTCACTCCGGCTTCGTAATTTTTGATCAGCAAGGTGACATCAATTTTAACTTAAACTCTGCCAAGCACTGGAGAAGATTAATCTCACACACACACACACACACAAACACACACAAACACACACAAACACACACAAACACACACAAACACACACAAACACACACAAACACACACAAACACAACCAATTAATAGGAAATCATAAGAGCTCAAATGAGTACGCATTTCATCAGCTTTGGGACTGCGTGCATGAAAAATGACACTGCTTCTATTATTTAACATTAGAGACACACTGCAGCTCATTAACATCTCGTGAGCTGGGCGTCTTGCCTGAACAAAGGATGTGAAAAATAAGAGGAAAATAATATGAATTTTCCACTTTGGAAATGCCCCTCTATATCACTGAAGGTAACTAGGGGAAAAATAACCATGGCAGAACTGTGTGTATGTTCCATTCATGTGTCCTGAGCTCTCCGTATACCAACATACACTTACTGCACACGCATGTCTGAAAGGTTACAGACCTACCAGTCACACGCATCCATCTCAGTCCACACACACTGGTGAGCTTTCTGCACCTACGTCTGCAAAACGGGGCCCTCCGAAATCCCTCATGAAAGAATTACAAGTCCGGCCAGAAGAAGGCGTGCGTGATGAATCACCCTTGCGCCCCTCCCAGACGGCAGCGGCCCGTGAAACGATGAACACAGACCTTTTCTGCCAAATGCCGCTGCAAAATCCAAGTACAGAGGATGACAGCAGTGGAGACCCAAAATTCACAAAAAAGCAATCGGCTGAAGAACATCTACAGCATGGCTGAAGCCCAGCTTTTCACGGAAACGTTCCTGGCGTATCACAGGTCTGTGGGATTAACTGAGCCACACACCCAGTCCATGGAGAAGGTAATACCACCTGCAGTGTGGGCACAGGTAGCAGGAGAACAAGCGAGTGTGAGAAGGTAACATGACCTATCACTGGAATTTTAAGAGAAACCATGGAGCTTATTTACAAAACCAGTTATTATAAATATCTCTTTTACATGTTTGTCCACAGAGGTCCCTCCCAAAATCTTCCTTTCAATGAAAAAGATCAATTACCTCATGAAAATACTGGCACAATGTAAATGAAATACCTAATTTTGTTGTTAACCTAAAATCATTGTTGATTGAAATGGACAAATAAACTGATTTTGGACTTTAAACATGTTTAAAGTTCAAAAACACAGTTGTTGACACATCCATCATGGAGAATTCAAGCAGCCAGCCCTAATATGCATGTATCAATACAAGGGAAACTGGAGATGCCCCGAGACTACAAAATCCAGAAACACCAACATTTTCAGCAAGCACTTTGTGTATAATATACATTGTAATTACAACTTTCATAAACAGAGTTTTTAAACTTGGGATACACTGTGTTACACCATAATCACAGACTTGCACCACAAAGAAATTGGACGAAATAGGTGCCACCCTTGTGTGTCTCACAGATGAAGCTGTGAACATATTACACACCAGAGAAAGCAGATTTAGCACACCCCCTTCATACATCCTGAGTCACACTGACTGCCATATAGTTGCATTCGGGAATTTTCTAACAGACCAACAGTCCTACATTATCCGACTATCTGCTGTCATGGTATAAAAGTCACTCCTATTTTTGATTCAGCGTGAGAAAAAAAAAGCTGCATATAAATGTCCCTTTGGGAATTGTTCTAGAAACCCCTGGTCTGACAACACGTGCAAGTCGGTCAGTCTTCTGTTTTTAACTGAGAGGAAAAATGGAACAACTGCAGGAAGACCGAAATTAAGGGAGAGAGAGAGAGACAGAGAGGAAGAGAAAAGCAGGTGGTTTTACCTTGGCAGGAGAACCCGCGCTCCTCATAGCCAGCGTGACACAGGCACTTTCCAATAGGCACCAGCCACTCCCCCTCAGTGCTGCAGTACATCCTGGGCGCCTCCTCCTCCTGGGAGTCATTGACGCAGGAGCCCTGCACCTCCACCAAAGAGTCATTAGGCACCGTGTCGGGGAACACAGCCAGGTTCCTAACGGTCAGAGGGCACTTCTTATGGTACACCCGCACTGACACCAGGGCCACGCATGCCCCCAGGTCCTGGAAGGCCAGGTAGAAGCCCTTCTTGGTCACGGGCCCCACCTCCCGCACCTCCGTGTTCAGCTTTAGGATGCGGTCGCCCAGGTCCGTCTGAGTAAAGCTCTCGTCGGCCGCGATCGTGTCAATCTTGGTGAACTGGTGCTCCCTAAATTTGGCGCCCAGGTCATCATCTGTCTCCAGGTAGTGGAGGTTAAAGGTCTCCTTGCAGGTCCCCAGGACCAGCGGGATACTGTTACAGTCTCTCAAGGTGAACTTGAGCTCCACATAGATCTTCTGAGCAGACCTGCGTGGAATCCAGGATGTCCGCAGCCAGTTGTTCTGGTTATATTCCATGATGTTGCACACCTGGAAGGTGTGAATGGGAGTGTAGTTTTCATCAACCCCGCTGATCTCTTCCCACTGGGACCAGAAAGAAAAATGTGGTTTTACAAGTAATTCAAAGTTACAAATTTGCACATTAAACTTTAATTAAAAACAGGACTGTGAACGGTAACCTTACAAAGTTGGCTTTTCCAACTTACACCTGAGCAAAACAATAAGCAAACTCACACACATGGTCACAGCTGTGTTATCTCACTTTTGTTACTCATCACTCTAATTTCAGAAGAACGCGTCGTCTATTCTGATCCAGCCAATCACTGTAATCTGGTAAATCTCAATAGCCTATCAGAAAGCCTGTGCCTTAACACTCCACCACTTGGCAAGTCACATGACCCCCAATAACAGGTTCATTTTGAGGCAATTATTCATTGATAATATAGCTTTAGATAGGTTTTTGATAGTACACAGAAAATAACGGACATTAAACGCACTCCTGTTTTTCCAACTGACACGATGACCCTGACTGAAAATGCTAAATTTGCACTTTTGTAACCGTTGGCTGGATAGCTCTTGCTTATTCGAGTACATCAGGATTTTTTTCCCCAACATGCTCATCTGCAGTTTCGTGGCACACAAAAATAATGTCTCATTCCACGCCGCAGCTACGGAGGTGGCTGTAGGCTGCAGTCACAGCCGTGAGAGCTTTTTGAATTAAAACGTGTGAGAACACAGCGACAAGTGAGTCAGCAGTTTTTATTCAGATTAAACATACACATCCCATCTCTAGAGCCCCAGCCGCTTATACAAATGGGATTCAATAAGTGGACGAGTCTCTTTTGTAGCTAAAAGTTGCACGGCACCAAATGGGAAAGTACCGCTGTCCTAAAAAAAAAAAAAAAAAAAAAAAATAGCTGTTTCGATGTCTTCTTGGGCACAGGTTAATGAAACACTAAAAAAAAACAGGCATTTTATTTATAAACTGCATGAACTATTGTCATAAGATGAGGATTTTAATTAATTTCTATGCCAGGCTCCCAACCCTGGTTTGCAATAACCTGCAAAAAATTAACCTCAGCAACTGTGAAAACAAGTGCCCTGCCCATGATCGATAATGCAATTATGGCAGTATAATTCTGTTTGATGAAAATGGATTCAAGGCTGTGATGTCTGTTTATACTTAATGGGTCAGGTGAAAACCTTATTATCAGATACTGGCAACTGGAGCTCATCATCTTACTTGCACTATTTTGTCATTTTATTAGAATTGTTTATAAATTTATTACAATTGCTATTTCTGAATGCCCTCTGTTTTACTTAAGGCATGGGAAGTTGTATCTGATCTCCATGAACAGCACTTTCAGTGTTACCTTCACACTGCCTGTGATGACTCTCCCAGTGCACTTTTACAGTGACACCAACATGCACATGCTCAAACCCACGATCACATTCCACTGAAGCTGTGCACGTCACTTCTACGTAAATAAACGGGAGGACCCACACGACATACACACCACTGGCTGTTCCTAGCCACGCCTACCTGTAACGTTACAGAGCACAGGAAGACGGCCCACACACACATTGTACCAGACATGGCGCACCCCAAGCCAAGCGCAACAAAAATAAGAGCATCTGGCAGCGTCACCTCCCAGACGGCCGTCAGCCCCGACAGCGCCTGCTGCGGACAGCGTCACCTCCCAGACGGCCGTCAGCCCCGACAGCGCCAGCTGCGGACAGCGTCACCTCCCAGACGGCCGTCAGCATCACCTCCCAGACCTCCAGCCAGGCATATTTTTCCACATCTGAGGACCCACGTTGCTTGTTGTATTTTGAAAGAATCACTTTACAGCCGCAGTCTTCCGCAGGACAGAGGGGGCGGCACGATTGTAAACACAACAGATCTACATCTTGTCACGACTCCTGCCCCCCCCCCCGTGCACAGTCACTGGGAAAACAGGCCTGTTGGTACACATTGCCAGCAAAAAAAGTCCCCTGATGCAAAGGTACAATCACAAAAGTGAGATTTACAACTGCAATCTTGCTCATACTCAAACTGCAGTGCAGCTTACACAGACCTTTACTGCTTTCCTTAGGCACCGTCACATAAATGCCAATGTACAAGAACAACATATTTGCAGCTACTTCTTATTCCTCTGCATTCAAACCAAATACTGTGAACCATCATAAATGCTGATGAAGTGGATTCAACCTCACGACCAGGGGCCATTAGGCAAGGAAAGCTGTCTAGCAGAATAATTAACAATGAAATAATGGTTCAGAGTGTGACTCCACCACCCTACACCAGCAGGCGAGCGCACACAAGCACGTGCACACACGCGTGCACGCACGCACGCCTCTATAGGATATAGGTCTCTATAGAATTGCGCTTAGCCGTCTAGGAATAGCTCTGCCTCAAAGCTGAGGTTCTTGTTAGCATATGTTATTAGCATTCAGCATTAGTATTCAGAGGCACACAAGTGGTTCAGAAGATAGAGGAAAGAGGGCACCCTCGGGTGTAACACCTCCGTGGGTGAATGAGTGAACCGACACACCGCCATGTATTCAATCAACAGCCATTACTGTAGTGTGACTAATGATTTGAGAAACTGGAACTTCCTGAAGTGAAACTCTAACTAGGTGTGCCATGATCAAAGCAAATAAACACTTTGCTTCATTCAACGACCTCATCAGAAAGTGTTCCCACCTCGTGGACGCAAATGCATGTCAGACACCAAATCCACCCATAAATAGCACAGCCAACTGTTTATCTCATTTCTAACAGACCTCACACTGCAGTCAATTTTACTCCCAACAACCTTTTTGTTTGTAAGATTTTCGTATCTTACCTGAACCCGTAAGCCGAGTGCTGCTCACTGCCTAATTGGCGTTTTACTTCGCCGCGTTAAAGCAAGAAAAATTTCTCAAGTTACATGGTTTCCAGAAGATAATGATGTTTGCCTAATGGAGCAAACTCTAAATGAAACGGAAAGAAAATATTCTTCTTTATTTACACAAGCCGGCTCCCTCTTGTTTACAAAACAAAATCAAAGTATTTAAGTAAAATGGAAGATGGAAGGTCTATTCAAAGGAGAAAATGCATTCATGTCACAAAGAGACAAGATTAATGGGGGGGGAAAAGCAGAGCTTGGAGCAGCAGAGTGAAATCGTGCCAAGGCAAGTCAAATAAAGTCATCAACACTGCCTTCACACTTAACACAACTAAAGGATAATCAAGGCACAGAACCTTATTCTGCTTTGTCTAATTAGCATATTTTTATAATGTAATCAACACTGCCTTCACTTTCAGTCTGCCTAAACGTAATTGCATAGTATACAGGCGCCTGACGACCTAAAGCAAAAACATTACGCTCCACTCCTTCAAGTGGTGCGCTGCAGCACCGGCGCACTTCCTACGCGGCTCGAGTGAAGGGCCCAAATCCCCATCGACAAATCCCACTCGCCCCCTAATCTGCATCCCTTCAGACCTCTCCGCGGAAATCAAAATCAGCGCTCGTCACCGCGCCGGGAGGGGGCCGCGTGCATGTGCGGAGCTGCACGCTGGGTAATCACAGACCAAACAAAGTGCGCTCCGGCTACGGGGGGTGAAACGTGTCCCGGGCCAAGGCCCGGCTGGCGTTCGGAGAAGCTGCGATGTGCGGCGCTGCGCTGCGCTGTCTGCAGCCGGGCAGATTTATGTTTCCAGCACTTATCTGGGCTCGCTGGTGAGAAGGGACGTCCAGCGGGCTTTAGCTCTTAATTTGCTTTGACCAGAGCGATTTGAGCTGAGACCAGGAGAAGATGGGAGGGCAATCAGTCAGTGACAGCACAGCGCCTGCGCTCGCTCTTCGGGGCGCAGCTTTCAGGCGAA
>JABJVR010000080.1:636785-661634 GCA_025773905.1 Chitala chitala
CCTCTTCAAACCTGGTTTTGATTTAAATATCAACATCCAAACTGCCAAAAATAAAATGTTCTAATGAACTCTGTGCAGGTGTTGTTTTTCCTAACTACTGTACTTCTACAGTGTATGTGCATGTTTTTCAGACACCGAAAACCACCCAAAAAAACGTAAGGTTTGCGTGAGTTATGATCAACAAAATTCATTTCGTGTCAGTAAAACTGTAACAGCTGTGTTACTTCATCATGTCAGTGCTGTTCTTGCGTTACTTTTAATGAGAGCATTTTAACAGCTCGACCTGTATGTATTGTTTCTTTCGAAAGAAAAAAAAACTGCTTGCACACTACTTGTATTGCTACAACAGCATTTATTTATTCATGATTACCATATAATATCGAAAACATTTATTTCTTAAATTACCATTGTAATAACTGGGGTTAATTCGCCAACTTGAAAAATCGCTTCTGATGCGCAAATAAGTCAAGGTGAAGACCTACTTTTGCCTCTAGCTGGTAACTCGCTGATGAGAAAAATCCTCAAATAATTCGTGCCGTTCACAAAGGTATGAGTATTTACATAACAGAGAAGAACTTCAATTACAGACAAAGAGCTAAATTTCTTTAATGTGCAATACATGAGATAACTGACAACAGTCGCAGATGCGCCAAAATGATGTTTGGAGCCTGCCTAACAGTATTATCCTCCTATATTCTCCTAAACTATGAGTTAAACAGCGTCACGCAGCTTGTCACAGTTTAGATCAAAAGACGAGCTTGTATTTGCAAACGGCAGCGCAAGCAAGCAATTACAGCAGCCCACTTTTGAATGTCTATGTGCGGTTTACGCGTGTCCACCCTAAGCGCCTGTTCTCACTGGAACACCAAAACTAAATCCAGTATTAAGCTGCGGTCATCGCCCAGTACTCAAACTAAGAAGTAGCGCATTATTGCATCTCACTTACTGCTGATTGTAAATGCTCTTACCTTCATTAGATGGGTAACTGTTGGGTTGTCCTCGGCAACTACAGGAGAAGACTGCAAGAAAAAATACGCGGAGCTTGCAATCCATGACAGCAGTTCAGAGGGAAGTGAGAGGCACATAACTCCATAAAGCATGCCACTGATGTGAGGGCTCCAGTTGCGACACAAGTTACCATTCTCGGCTTAGAGGCTGATGTCAAGTTTGACACCGGAGATGAGGAGGAGTCTGAGCGCGTTCTCCGTCTTCAGCGCTCCTTCACCGAGACTGGCTCCCGCGCAGGGCTGCTGTTTTCCGCTGGGTCCTACCGGCCAGACACGACTATTTTAGGACTCGCCAGGGTTTATAGAAGGTCATTTTATTTTCCTGAAAGAAAAAAAAAAGATTTCAAAAGTGACATACAGGCGAGAGCACCAAAAATATACCTTTATTCATAACAAATCTAAACTGCTGTATTAGCAATAAGGAAATGCTTCTCTTTTTATAAACAGAGCAAAGTAATTGTTCTAATATTAAAAATCTCAAACATTAAGGCAAATAGTAAATATGATGAATAGTATTTGTTTGTATTTGCGTAGCATCGTACAGCTGATGTCTTGGGTGTAATTAATGGTGTTAATTAATGGTGTTAACCTGGCCTGAGAAAAGAATTGTTTGTAGTGTTGCTGACAGTTATTAAAAGTAAACCAAAAATTATGTTCACTTTTAACTCAATATAATAACAAATAGTATTATTTTAAGAATGCACTGATGTATTATAATTAAATGTCACATTATTAATGTTATATTTTAAACTTATTTCACCTTGTTAAATTACTGTTGTTCCATCCACCTATCTTCCCTCGCTTATTTTGTAGTTCTGTCGTTGGGTTTGGGTTTTAAAGATTCTCCTGGTTGATAGGTGGAAACTGGTAAGTGGTTACATAAGGTTTGAATTCAGTACTATTTGACTGCTCGCGGCTTAAGGTGATACGCTTGGTTTCTGATCTCCTGCACATATACACACTTGCCAAGCAGTGTTACATCAAAGCACGCCAACAATGCAATTGTGCACATACTGTAAAGTCCTGTTATAACTACATTAGCACCTTATAAATGTCATTCTTTTAAAATGTGATTGTTTTCTCTATTTATTTATTTATTTTAAACAATCTAGTGTTTTTAATTTATTGCTGCAGATGTTGTCCTACAAAGCACACCGGGATGGATTTAATTTAAATAGATTCAGATGGCAAAGGAAAGCACCTTGCTATGACATTCAAACTCAGATTTTACTCATGATAAACGTAATTTGTTTTAGCAAATTTGCTCATTTTCAACTTTTCATGTTGGCGAAATAACTGTGGACTGAGGGACACAATTTTCTGGTCCACACTAAACTAAATATTGGAAAGGCTATTAGTGTTATTTGTATTAAAGTAACAAACTGTGTTTTGTGTGACCAGAACACCTTATAACATGCATTTAAAGCTTTGTAAGGGGTCTATGGAGTCATACATGCCATTGAAATTTGTCAGGCCTTCATTTCTTCTGTGGAAACCGGGTGTGGTTCTGAAAACAAACTCAAAGTGTTAGCCAAATAATCAGGCGAAAACAACAGCATGGGTCTCATTGTTTTCCCACATTTTGCAATTTATCAATTTTATTATTTAATTTTGTCATTCTGTTCACATTATTGGGGCTCTGCCCTTTCTCAGAACTTTAGTCAGAACCCCTGACCATCTTGACAGGCTGAGAGGGGGAGCTCAGTCAACCTTGTCCACAGGGCAGTTCTTCCCTAACATGGAGACAGAGCAATGATGAGAGGGATCCGTGTAACTCCAATGTGCACGGGAAGACAGATAGCAGCCTTCATTTAGCTACCAGTTTGTCATCATTTAAACCATTAAATGATTTCCTTTTAGGCCTGCTATATTTTAGATATCTGAAATAATTATTTTACCGGCATATAAGGACTTTTATTTCAAAAAGCAAATTTAGTCACAATGTAATTCAAGTGCTGCCATTTTTTTGACGAAAATCCAAGCAACAATGATTAGAAACATTCAGTGCTTTTATTGTGGTTTTCTAATGACCTTCACTGAGTATAAAGAAAACATCTGCTTTTGTAGTTTTAAACAAAGTGTGATTACATTTAAATTAAGATAAAATGTGTACTTAAAACAAGTTTGACATATTACAACCATAACCTATACATGAAAATACTGTACTAATTACATTAAATTTAGATATGCCACTTTGACACCTTAAATTTAATTATGCCTGTTCACAGCATTTTGTAAATTATTTCTTACTAATTTTTCATGGCTACATATGGAAAATGCTGCCAGAATATGTAATGAATGAGCATATAGTGCAGAAAGCAGGTTTACTACAGTGCTGTACTTGGGATTTTCATTATTGAGAATGTATGCCTGGGTGTGTGTTTTGCATATGTTCAGTTACAATTGCAAAGCTCTCTTACTGAGATATTGCAATCGACTATTGAGGTTTTCAGTAAGTTGTAATGTATGTAATAATATTTGAATTCTAAATGGGAATACTAATGCAAATGTACAGTTAACAGACTGAGATGTTAAATAACAGCAATGTAACGTAATAAAAGTTATAGGCATTGTAGATGGGTCCCCTGAGTGCAGCCATGTCGAAACAGAAACATGGCTGTAACAGACAGGAAGCAGGAGAAGGACTGTCCATAGCAGCGCTCTTATGCAAACAGAAACCCACACACCACTGTCAGAATAACTTATCACTGTAGATCCTCTGCTGAAAAGTACCAACAGATAGAACACGTCACTGAAATTAAGGCTTTCTGCAGAGCTTAAACTTGTAGCATCTGTCAGAGTTTAAGATGGGTAAAAGTATTCTTCAAGAAATGAAAAATTACTTTTTTTTCTTTGATGAGTCTGAGGTCTTTGCCAAAGTTTTTTTTTTATTATTCCAGAATGCCATGGGAACACTGTTTATAGTTTATGACATTTCTTGGGGTCATTTTTTCTCATTCAAGTTAAAGCTATAAACAAAAGACATAAGTAGTACTTAGTACTTAGTAGCACTGAACCTGGTGTACATATCTGTGTATGAAGCTTATTTATTATATCCTTTTATTGAAATTTACATTGGTTCTGTTTACATATTAGAGATATTTAGCTAAAATGGATGCCAAAGTTAAAATGTTACATACAACCTTACACAAACACACACACACACACATATATATATATATATTTCTGTGTTACATTTTATCTTTAACTATTACTATGCACATAATGTGCTATTGTTTTTGTTTTAGTTGTTTCATAAATATATTTTAATCATCATGACTGTAATGTAAAACATTTACTAAAAAATAATATTAATAACAATCAAACAGTTAATTAATTTACTTTATACTTGACTATTGATAATGCAGCTTTTATAAAAATTCCATATGCTTTCACCAGACTATATGGAGATTTATTGCCCCCTTTTATTTAATGTTGGGTAAAAGTGAGAACTTAGGAACAGTCAGTAAACACTGAGTACATTTTTATCAATAAGTCCCAAACTGAGAAAATTTATTTTTCATTTACAAGGTATGTATATAAAATTAACAAAACAGCGTGAAGAATCTGGGATATATATGCAATATGACAGAATATAAGTGAAAACTAATTGCCAATAGTTTTCCAAGCAATTTTATCACGGTTTTGATAAGTCCTGTGTTGATGGGTACAAATGTGGTTACACCTAAACTCAGGTCACACGGTACCTGGACAGAGCCGCTCAGGCTCCGCCCACAGGTCACCTCATCATCGTCAGGAGTGAGATGGCGGCACATCTGGCACTGGTTTGAGCTTTGCACATCTGCACGCCCGCCCTGTGCCGAGACAACACTAAGCTCCATATTGATTTGAATCTGCGTTGCCTCAGCCAAAGACGTGGTATAAGAACTCATCAATAATAAATTATTTCGTGCCTCAGCTTTGCCTCTCTAGTGTTTTTGATATTTGTTCTTCATTTTTTAATGACCACGTTGCATCAGCAAGAGAAACTGCCGTGTCACATCCTGTCTGGGATAATCACGGGCAACACAGTATGTAAGGATACTAATGTATCCTTTAGCATCGTCATACAAAGTGATTAAATGCAGGCAAACCCACATTACCTCACATGGAAACCAAAATGTTACAAAACAGCAATGTACAACTTGCAAAACTAAGGACTTTTTAATGTTTTACCTTACATATTATACTATACAATTGTACTTTTTTCTCTTTATTTACACATTATTACCACAATTGTTTTATAATTTTTAACCAAAACTAATATGTAAATAAGGTAAATGAGAAGTCTTAAATTTTCTCAGTATTTACCAGTGCATGAATTATAACTAAAAATGAATCTGAATTTTCACTAGCTAAATAAATATGCAGAAAAGTATTTCCTGCACATCTGTGGGATGTGTGACTTCACTGTGTGCTCATGCCATTTCCAGCTGCCCTTTCCTGATTGGACGATGGCTGCCTTTAACCTTGCGTTCCTAGCAGGCCTGACCCCTGCACACTTGCCTGCTGGGACATTGACCATATACAGAAGCTCAGGGATGGGTCCTCTCTGATGCAGTCAGACCCATACATATGTACGGTCTGCTTCGTGGTCGAGCGGGGACCTACCCAGCTTGGAAAGTCAGCACGGGGCCAAACACAGGAAATTAGCCCTCACCATTTCATTAATCATGTGTTTTTCTTACTAGTGACTGACTCAATTCTGGCAAACAGCAAGTGTGGAGTCTGCAGGAATTGATAGCGTGCAGCTCTGACACTCCCCAGTCCTGAGTGGTGCAAGAAAAAACAGATTATTGTTATAATTATTAGGAAAATTATCTGAACCAGGGGACCTATTATTACTGTACTTGTTTTTTAGCTTGACAACACAAAAAAAATGCAAAACCTGTGGCTAAAGGAATGCAAGATTAATTTTAGTATTCAGTAAAAAAAAAAATAATGTATTTTGACAAAATTTTGTGGCAACAAAGATATGGATTTATCTCTGGCACCATTTTGTTTAAGTATTATTTTGTATATGTGGACAATGTACATTACACCAAGGACACAAAAAAGGCATTTATGTGTGATACATGCCAGGTTGAACTATTAACCTGAGACTTATGTGTTGTCTCTAAGTGACGGTGTGAAATTATCAGGCATATTCTCAACATAAGGGGGAAAATGCTGAAACTGATGGCAAACCCCTTCACAGTATTTATGTGCTCATTTCAAATTTTTATCTTGACCAAAGTTAAGAAAAAAAGTTATTCCAATACAATTAACAACTTTCTCTTTATACAGAGAGCAAGATGTAATAAACTTGTCAAATACTGTACAGGTTTTTCTGATGTGAAGAACACAATGTTGGTATTTATAACAATAGATTACCAAACATCAAAAACACTGACTACCAAAGATAGCAGCTTTTGTCAAGAGAAAATGCAATTTCAAAATCTTTATAAAAATATTTGAAAAAGCAGGGCTGCTTCAAACTGACATAAACATAACACAGTATAACTACAAAACAATAATTGTTATAGCACTGGCACAATGGTGTGCTTTACCCACTTACAAATTTTGTGGCATTTGATTGGCTGGAAAACAGCATGGACTTGTGAATACACACATTCTATATTAGCTTTTGAATTATGTGGGAAGAAAAAAAATCTCCAGCTCATTCAGATCCATGTATAATATACTGCCTTTACTAATATATCTGACCAAAAGGGTTTAACAACCACCTGCTTTTGAATGTGTCCAAGAGCAGGGAGATGGTCATGACCTTCAGGAGGACCAGGACCAGCTCAAAGGCAGTCTTCGTTCTGTGAGAAGAAGTGGAGGTGGTGGAGAGCTATAGATACCTTGAAGTTCACCTTGACAACAGGCTGGACTGAAAATGCAACACAGAGGTTGTCTACAGGAAGGGACAGAGCAGACTCTACTTCCTGAGAAAGCGCAGGTCCTTCAATGTATGCAGCAAGATGTTTCAGATCTTTTATCAGTCTGTTGTGGCCAGTACAATTTTCTTTGCTGCTTTCTGCTGGGGCCATGAACAAACTGATCAGGAAGGCTGGGTCTGAGCTGGGGACTTCTCTGGAGCCGGCTGTGGAGAGCTGGATGCTCCACAAACTGTTGAGTATAATGAACACCTCACATCCCCTCCACAACCTTCTGGTCTGACAGCAGAGCACATTTAGTCAGAGACTACCTTCAGCTTCACTGTGACTAAGGATGTAACAGGAAGTCTTTCCTGCCAACAGCAATTTCACTATACAATGACTCTGTGTATCTGAGGAGGAAGACGGACCTCCTACACTAAGTATATGTGTTAACCCTGTCCATTGCATACTTATTGTTTCTGCACACTTGCACACATTGAACAAAAGTTTTCCTTATTTTCATTTCATTTCTAAATTCTTATATATTTTTAGAAACTTCCTATTTTGTTCTTAATTTTAGTTGTAACCCATCTGTACACTGTCTTTGGGTACTGTAACAATGGATTTTCCCCTTGGGGATGAGTAAAGTATCCAACCATCTATGTAACACTATAAATAAATTTTTAAAAGTCTGAATAATTGATGTTCTATAAATATAAAATCCAGTTCCGGCATTTTAACCTTTGCATGGGCCACAGTCTGAGAACCGTGTGTGCTAAATGGCAGAGGGCATGGTGTACCAGTGCCTCAGTCTGGCACATGTGAGGTCACCCAGTGATGCCTGTCAGGTCAGCCAGAGGGGACGCTGTATGTGATGCATTGACCGGGGTCAGTCCATATGTCAGCCAGGAGTCACACAGCCCTGTCAACCCCTGTGTGCTCAAACTTGATACAAATACAAATATGCAGCAAACATACAGAAGAAAAACATTTTCATGAGATATAAGGTATCACAAAAGAATGTCCACACTGGACAGTTAAGCAAAGTAGCATAATACATAATGGCCTATGAACACATAAATGTGACCAGTCAGCTTCTCCCTGAGTAAAGAGCAGTTGGATACAATAAAAAGTTGGGTACTAATCTTACCTAATTTCCTTATCACTGCATCATTATATAAGCCCGAACACTGAAGAACAAAAACTTGTATATATGCGATTATATAAAAAATATCATCTTGGTGCAAAATGCCAGCTGTACCTATTGAACAATAATATTTGGGTGGGCAACCACATGTCTCTGTGTATCAATTACACACACATGCTCTCCTGGCCACGCTGGTCCAACAGCACTCCCGCTGTTGGACCATTATAGCCTCGACGTTTCCACCCAGGCCCTCGTCATGGAAAATGGCCACTGTTTGTCTTCATCTCAATAGGAACTCGTTGAGACTGGCGCCTCAGAGCCTCAGGGAGGCAGGAGTAATCTCAAAGAGCACAACAAATAATGGGCAAAGGCAGAGTGATACTCTGGAGAGGCACTTTACCTTGAGTTACGCCGCGGCTTTCCTGGGACACAGACAGCACACCAGAGAGGAGAGACATCCTTTCAAAAGCCACGCAGCTCAGTGTAATGAATTACCTTCATCAAACCCACCCAGCAAAGTGCCTTTATTTTTTAGGAACTGGACAAAGACAAAAAGGCACAGTCCATCTGACTATACAAAATTTAGCCATCAGTGTCACAGCTTTTCTGTTTACATTCACACTCTGGTAAAATTTATTATTAATTTTGTGCAAGTTTATGTTCCTATAGACTTCTTTTCATACATAAACACAATTAAAACTGACTATATATACAATTTACCCAAAGCCAATATTTAGCACATTTAAGTCAAATATTAAAGGTAAATAATCTTACATATTGCTCAACCATACTGGCATAGAAACAAACGAGGTGGTGTGAGATTGTTTTCTGAGCCTCATTTAGGTCAGTAACTCTGCCCTTCTAAAAGAAGAAGTCTAATTAAAGTGGCAGCAGAAGGATTAGACTGCACAACACGAAGCCATTTTAATTAGGGAACGTTTTACAAATGCCACAAAGTTTCAAATTTACCAGCCAATAGCTTTCTCCGGGCCCTTTGTTTCCTTGTGTGTGGAGTTTGCATATTCTCCCCATGCTTGATAGGTTTTCTCTGGGTTGTCCGATTTCCTCCCATGGTCCAAAGACAAGTGGGTTAGAATGACTGGCATTTTCAAATTTCCGATAGTGTGTCCACGTGTGCGTGTTTGTCCCCTGTGATGGGTTCGCACCCTGGTGTCCTGTCTCCAAGCCTCCCGTGACCCTGAAGTGGATGAAGAGGTGTAGCAAATCGGTGGGGTAGAAGGGTGGACTACAGAACACATAAACATAAAGTAATACATATAGCATATGTTTGAAGCCTGCGACCTTGAATTGGATAATCGGTTTAAGAAAATTAGTGAATGACTGTATTTGAAGCAATAGACCATTACAGAGAAACATATAGTAAAGGGCGAGTTTGCAGTACATTGGCAGGCATTTCTCTGTAGTCTAACAGACTGAAGATGAATAGAGAACACAGGACAACACGTTCCCCTACCAAAGGATGAGGACAGGCACCGGCCCTCGGCATGTTAACGTGCGCAGTCTGCGTGGCACTGGACAGCTCCCGCCCCTTACCTACTGGCACTGGTGAGGAGAGGCGGCAAACACGCGAATCTCCAGACACAGTGTGGGTGGATGAGGTGGGCAGCCTACTGGCAAGTACACTGTGTGGCCACTCTGCCCATCCGTCTAGCCCAGGGTGGAGTAGGCAGACCACCCTAAAACCAGGGCTCTCCTGCCAGATCCAGCTGGGAGCAGTCTCCGCGCGCTGCGAGCGTTCATTACACAAGCCCCCGCACCATCCGTCAAAGTCAGACAAGCGAGACTGAGACACCAAGGCATATGTATTTTGAATACATGTCAAATCTATTGAAATTCAATCCTACAACATACCATAGTTTGTTGGTTTGTAGTGGGTTCTGCTAACAAAAATTCACGAACATGAAACAGCCGACAGTATAACATTACATAACAACGATGCACAATATTTCACCTTGTTTGTACTTCCATAACGAAGTTTTTTTTTTTTTCCTTCAACCACTTTTACTCTGCTTGTCCAACGGCCCAGGGAGCCCGAGAGCACCACCCGTGAATTCCGATCAGCACAGCTGACCTAAACAGGAAAAAAAACGCATGACTGCACTTCCAGATCTCGGGGCTAATTAAAACAGAAAACAGGACAACGTGCACGGAAATCGAGAGCAGAACACATTAAGATGTTCTTGACGCTCGATAACAGGGGCTTTTTTTAAGCGTGCGCTTCTGCTCTCCAGCGTGCTTTTTTGCGCAGACCAAATCTACAGCAGCAATAAGAAAGATGATTAAATATTGTTGCTCAAATTCCGCGTTCATTTCTTCGGAATTAATTAGAGATGACAGATCAATTTGACGCAGCACCGAACACACATAAGGCGAGTGTTTGTGCAGGATTTTGGCGCTGTTTTACGCGCATATTTGCATTTTGTCATTATGAGTTACAGTGTTTATTGGCAGTGGTGTTCGCGTGCTTGCTTAATTTATATTTACTTCAAGCAATGTTATTGCCCGTCGCCATACGCTAACTGCTCATTAGGTGTCAACATTAAACGAAAATTGTTGCAGTTGTGATACCAAAGCATACAAATTTTACTTTCCGTATACAGTGGCTACAAACTTTTAACGAAGACATTTAAAACACCTGTCAATATATTTAAAACATTTATGTCTTCAAAAGCACACGGGCAAGAAAAGTAATTGAATGAAAATTGTCAGTCACATTGAACCAGTCAAGTGCTAAATTGGTCTTGAAGCAACTAAGCAAGTGTCCACTGAAGAACCTTGAGACGCTCTCAGCCGGGGTCATTAAGCAGGTCATTAGCTGTGGTTGGTAGCAGTCTGGTATGTGTGTTTTCCTTCAATAAACTGCAGGAGGTCAATTGGTGGTAAATTACCAACCGGCGCTGGGAAACGCTGCAGAGAGAGTTAAAATCGCCCCCACAATTCAAGCGATTAACTTCGCTCTAAAAAATGTCAGATGACAAGGTTACTAATTTTGCAGTTAGTTCAATATGTGTACGGAACAGACAATGCCTTGAAGGTGAACACAAATCGCTGTTTAAATGCAATCTCTTATTTAAAACTGAAAATTTTCTGATGAAAATGCATATGACATTTTTACCTATTATATAGAGGCATAGGGACTAACTTCTTTCCTATTTTTTGCCTTTTAGCTTTTCAAGGCAAAACATAGCTGCTTTCCTACAAATATAGTTCTTAGTCCATATTATAATAATTATGGATACTTTTTAATACTGTAATTGCTATTTATGAAATGTTCTTTAATATAATGTAATACATCTGGACATAAAGACATGGCATTATTAGAGGTTTTGAGTGTAAGTGTAGTATTATCAATACAGAAAATACACCAGCTGTCACACTTCAGGCTCATACTCAGGGCTTCCCTTGTAGGCTCCGCCCCCTATTCCATCATCCAATCAGCTTCGGCCCATTCTATTGCATCTCCAGGCACTCCATCTTTTCAGTTTCACACCTAATGAACTCTCAGAATGAAAAGCCCTATTTCATTCCTCTTTTTACTTGTATGTTTTTCACACTTTCAGACATTAACTCTCTCTCTTTATTATAATTATTATCTATTATCATTAACTCTCTCTCTCAAATATAACTTGTGAACTGAGAACAGTTTCAGAGCTACTTACCAGTGTGTTGTAGAGAACAGTTAACTCGTTCAAATGTTGAACACTAATGAATAAAGATAGCAAATTAAAAATAGATCCAAAATGCACCACAGCAGAAATTAGACCATTAAAAACAACCAATGACAAGTGAGTGAAAATTAATTAGAGAAACAATGACTACAACACATTTTTAACCTTTTAATGAGGTGAATGCTCGTAATTTTGAACACAAGGTATTTATTATTCATGGTTTGGTTTCTTCTGTCACTGCATACATCATTTTTCATGCATGGAGAAAAATGAAATCGTAGGACTCATTGAAAAAATGCTAAAATTTCCATTTGCTTTTAAACAAAACAAACTGAAGCTTTAAGATATCGTTAAAAATGAAACAGAAGGCAAACAGACAAATCCTATTTGTTTCCAATTCCTTCGGCTTGAGATCAAAGGGAATAAAGCAAGCTCGTGACCACCTGCGTGCGAATCCTCCACAGGGACCCTGCGGGCCGGCCGGCACCCTGCAGCCCAGGAGAGCAGCAGCTACAGTGTTACCACAGACACCACTGACCCCGTAGCTGCGGCCTGGCTCACAGCCAGCCAATCAGGAGCTTCCTGCGATCTCTCTGGGAGACGGGCAGAGGGAGCAGCGCGCTTGAGAGGGCACGTGGGGTCAGGAGGCACAACTGAGATGATTTGGTCACATGCGAGGCAGAGAGCTTCTGCTGTTTCTCTGACCAAGGTCACCATGGATATAAAGCATTGGTATCACCTCTGATGTTCACATCAAGCCAAAACCTTGAACCCCTAATCCATACTGGTATTGATAAGTCAAATTTTCTCCTGGATGACTACAGGTTAAGTTTTGTGCTGTAAAAATAATACTCCTTTGAGGCTCTAAACCAAAGATCTGTGTATCCTGTGTTTGTCACTGCTGTTCTTGCGTTATTTGAGCTGTCGGTATTGTATGTTTGTGATCAAATAATGCATAGAATTTCATCGAAGCATTGCAGTAAACTGAGTTTTTCTTTGCTCTTAATACTTCTACTAGAGTAGATTTTAAAATGTGCAGCCGTCTAAATTGCCTTATCCCTGCAATCTTGGCTGTGCATATTTTGAGGTTTTCTTGCATCTTCAGAAATACATGCATTTCACAAAGCAAACTTGTTCTTTTTTATACTTCAGAAGTATCATAAGGAGATTATTTAACTGTGAGCATTGTCATAGGGCCTGATTTTCCGCAAAAAGCCACATTCTGTATCATTTCACCTGGTTCTTGTTAGCATAGCTAGATCACGGTCCTGAAAGGCCCCAAGGCACACGACATTGGAGCTCCCTGCCCACACACACACACACACACACACACACACACACACACACAGACACACACACACACTAACACATACCATGAACAAGGACATGCACAGTCATTTATCTCCTCTATCAAAAGTCTAAATCAGAACCAACTGTCACCAGGACAATATGCCAAAAAGTCACTTTGCTTTGAAGGCCATGGTGTTCAGCTCATCATATAAATGCTGAGGTCCTGGTGTTCAGCTTCCTTTAACAGTTTTGCTGTTTTGCCTAAAGTATTCATAGCCCCATGGCAGTCTGAGGCCCCTGGCTGTCTGAAAAAGCTAGCAGTCTGCAACAACCAGCAGTATGAAGCTCCTAGCAAACTGAAACACCTGGGTAATGGCTCCATCAGCCGAGTCTGTTATCCGGCTTTCTTCGTTAATGAAATTGAGGTGTGCTCAACTGTAAGTTTATTCTGAAGTTCTCAGTTATCTAGGTAGTATCTCCTTTATACTTTGGGACCTTTGAATATTTGCCTTTCAGGTTGTTTGTGATCTTGTTTTTGGATTTCCTTTATTTTGTTGCTCATTGCTTCTTTCTTATTTGCACTTTCTTCTGTTTGTCACTAAACCTTGTTGTTGTTGTTTTTCTTTTTCAGTGAAAACAGTTTTGCTGCTGTGATGGTTTCAGTTTCGTCACTCTCCCACATAACATCTACCTGCCATGAATTTGCATCATGATAGCACAAAGCTAACTTTTTCATGACAGTTGAGAACAAATATTAAACAGAATATGGCCTCTGCTCGAAGCACTTGGAGCTGCTGTTTAAGGAGCTCCGCTGTACTTATCTGGGGGAGTCTCGGAGGGTGGGGGAGTGAGTCATGTCCCTGAGATAGGTAAAAAAAAAAAAAACCATGCCAAACAAGTAACAACTCATTCCATGCCACCAATGGCTGCAAACTGAAAAGAACAAATTTACAAAACCTGATTTTAATTCATTCAAAGCCTAAAGTTGCCATTATATTTGGCATTTATCATGCCATGGCACCAGCTAATAAATTACACAGCAGGGGATAAACTCACCTGATAACTGAAGTCAGCCCAGCTATAAAAAAATCCTAACAAAGACATCACAATTCTGTTTGTTATCTGAAGGAAGCATATGCCTTGTGTTCTTCAGTTCATTTAGCTAAGGCTAAATGTGGAAGGGCTGATGGTCAGTTTCTTCCTGCACCTGAGACCTGTCCTTGATTTGGGGAGGGGGAACAGCTGTGCGTGAGAAGAGCAGCCCTTCCCAGCCTGCTCAAGGTAACACCTGTATTGTTGCCAAGGAAACAGCTGTTGTGGCCTGGGGGGCTTCCTACATCACTGTCTCTTGGGCCTCATGGAATGCGAAACTGTCAAACGTGAGAGAACTGTAAACAAGCTCACGGCTTCAACAGCCAGTAGGGCTGAGCAGTAGCAGCAGGATAACTAAACCTGCACGACAGAGGCGTTTCCATGTGAACTGCCTCCCGCTTCCCTCTAATGTGACATCATCACTGATGTGTCAGAGGATTTCACACTAAGCAACTCAGTAGCATGTACAGAAACTGATAACATTATCCATGTGCTTCTTAATGGTTTTCAAAATGTTTCATTGGACATTATTGTTCCCGCAGCTCCAATTTTGCAAACGTGACAAGGAGAGGAATTTAGCCTACAGTGTTTTAAACACACTGTTTATATTGATGAGGGGGCAATGCAGCTCACCTTGTATAGTTTGGATAGATGGTGAAGCGGCCATAATGAGTCCTCTCTGTGTTTTGTAAAGCTGAGATACCGCTCTCATATACGACTGGGAACCACCCCTTTGCAGGGGCACCCTCTGTACTTTTAAGCTTCAGGTGTTTCGTTCATTTCCTTCATCTTCTACAGTAAGAAATGAGATGTTCTGGTGCCCCGGTGTGTCAGAAAAGCAGAAAAGGAACATTTTTTTTTTCACGTCGTTGTTCTTTTGTTAAATGCGTACATCGTTTAAAGGACGGTGTTCCTGCCCACCAAATGAAAAAAGAATTATGCGTAATCATACTGGAGACTGAGTTAATTAATTCTTCAGAAAACAACTTAAGCTAGTTTTTCTTAATTAGGTTTGCATAGGTGATTTTCTGGCACCTTTCTGATGAAACAGCAAACAGCAAAGGGAAAGGTGCATATTATTTTTACGTATGTTAAAAATACACCTGACATTTACATAATGAAAACACTCTTAATTCTGCAGACAACATTGTAAATGTATTAAAGATTTATATACGATGTATAAGTGAACTACTTATAATGTAAGTTGGGGTGAGCACATTAGAAAACACCTGTATTAATTAACTTTTACAAAAATATCTGTATGATTCTCTAATTCTCTATTCGTTTGTTTTTAACTGTTTTGCTTCAAACACACAACACCAATAAAAACTAAGACTTTGTTAATGTTGTTTTTCTTACTGCAGTATTGCTGTGAGATAGTTTAATGAATACCAATAACTGCCTATAATATACTTACTTTACAAACAGAGAACACACTCTTTTCTTCTAAAGCAATTAGATGCACTGGATTTCAGAAACAGTTAAAATAATTGCTCTTGTTATGACATTTATTTTCAGATATTTAATCATAATATTTAAACATTTCCTACAGATGTTGATGTTAGTTAATTGTGCATATGCATTTCATATGCAGTATTACTGTGCAGAAATTCATCTGTATGAAATTATGCTGGAATGCAATGTTTGGGGAGCTGGTGTGCCTGAGATGTTAGTCTGTGGGGTCGTGCTGATCCACAGAGCCTGAGTGCTGCTAGGCTAGTTAAAGGTGTGAAGATATCAAAGGCATATACATAAAATTGCCCTGGGAGATGATATTTCAGTTTTCTTATCGCAGCTGCATTAAACCGAGTCTCAGCGTCTCTCTCTCACTCTCTTCGTCTCTGTCTCACTCTCTCTCCGTCTCTCTCCCTCTCTCGCTCTCTCTCTCACACCAACAAATACAGCACTTGCTTGAATGCGTTTGAGGACGCGCTCCAACAGCTGACACATCTCGTTAAGTACCTTCTCAAACCAGAACTGCCATTACATTTCAAAGTGTCCACCGACGCAAAATGCTGGACTGGCAAAGAGTCCCTGTCTAATGTGAAGTCTAGATAGTGATGCTGAGTGATTTTTCAGTGCTTTCAGCATGCATGTGCCTGGTGCATGGTCTCTGAGCTGACAAATTAAGTGCATTTCACATGATTGTAAAGTTATGCAAAGTGAGGGATAACTACTGTATAAACAGCGTATTTTGCACCTTGTCATGCGTTTATGTGCACATCTAGTTCATTAAAGATGGAAAAGGTGACGACATCATGTTTCCTCCAAGTCATAATGGGACAAGTGCTTTTGGTAAAAACAAGCTTAACGGATGTTTTCTATACCTTAAAGGATGAAGGATGACTATGTGAAAGCACTGAAGATGCAAAGTCTTCTAGTCCATGGTGGTGATATTTCTCATGTTTTGGCAAAATGACAGGGAGTCCAGCAGGGGGCAGCGGCAGTCAAATCTGCATTCCAATGGGCTCTCAGGTATGGCGCTAAGACATTCTTAGCCACCAAAATTATTTCAAGGACTGATGAAAATACTAGGCTACACAGAAACATTGGTTTCACAAAGTTTCCAGTTCACCTATAACACACCAGAACCTGATGGCTCAAAGAAGCAGTATAACACAACGGAGATTTGGTATTGATACAGTTTAGATAAGTGAGACTACAAAAGCCAAAGTATAAGACAATTGACCATGTAAATAAAATAATCTTCTTGGTCACAATAATGTTGATATTGTTAACATGCCTTCATTTCCATTTTTGGAAACTTAAAATTACAATGAAAAGCCATGCAATGGTGCTCCCCGCCTCTTGTCCTAAATTACCTGGGTTGGCTCCAGATCCCCTTCTCCTTTTACCAAGCACAGGAAAAGATATATGGCCAATGAATGGATAGATGAAAAACCAAGTGACACACCGTGTGCACATGCAAGGTGTGTACATTTTCAAGTGTGTTTTCTGCAGGGGTCCGTGGAAGTCATTATGTGGGACCCATGAGTTCCTGGAAAATATCTTATTGCAATGCGCACTTAGGAAAGCAAACAGCATTTAAATAATAATAAATTAGGTAATTCAGGAGCAGCAGGCTGTCCTGAAGCCCAGGGCTCTGGTATTAAAGCAATAACAGTGTTTCCTACGCCCCTGTGTCAGTCCAGATTGGTTAAACAGTGTGATGAATAGAAAACACATGTCAGACAGCCAGAATCATTCATTAATTCACCAGGCAGCGACTCTCCCAGAAACTAGCAAGAGGGTCGGCTGTTAAAATAATAGTGGGAGTGCTTGGTTTGCTGTGGGATACGGGGGGAGGGGGGGGGGGGGGATTGTGTTCACCTCAGGCCTGCCTGTTCTTTCCCAGCCCACTGTGTGAGAGCACAGGGACAATTAACACATCTGCTGCAGATGATTCATCTGGGATCCAGCAGTGCAGGTGTGTGTGTGTGTGTGCGTGAGCGTATATGTGTGCATGTGTGTGTAAATGTATGAGCATGCATGTGGGTGTGTGGCTGTGTGCATGCACGTGTGTGTGTGTGTGTGTGTGTCCGTGTACATGCATGTGTATGTACTCTCCTCACTTACATGTTCTGCATGCCTCCTTCTTAGGTTTTCGCCCAGGAGAGTCGACAGTACAAAAAACTGCTTTTAAATTAATGGGTAAAATGACAATCGATTGACTTTTTACAAACTGCTTGTCAAGTGCTTTTACTAACACCACCAATAAAACCAAAAAAATGTCAAGATGAGAAAAAGTAATTATTATGCTTGTTATAAGAAAGGTTTTCAACTATACACTTACTTTCTTAAATGGAGTTGAAGGCAGTGAACATTTTCAGTCTTGTTGCTGGTTCTGGTTATATAACAGCCTTCAGTTGTGTAACATACATGTGCTACACACACGTGTTCAGCGACGGCTTTAATAGACCAAAACCTCTAAATAAAATATGTGGGTACAACATATCACCTTACAAACTAATAAATATTAAATATTTAAATATTATATAGGTCAAAACCATTCATCTAAAACAAGAAAAGCTTCAACAGTAAAATTTGCCATTTGCAGCTGTTCTTAAGGGCTTACCTTTAAAAAAAAAAGGTAAGTCAGCCTGTAGTAAAGCCATGAAATTTTAATGTCAAGAAACATCTTACCGGCATGACAGCTACAGAGACGTTTCATTTATACAAGGCAATATGTACAATTTCCAAATGAGCATTACAGGTTCCAACACCCAGGGTCTTCAGAAATGTAACTGTGACACTTTTTGGTAGACACAGCCAAAAGGAAGCCAGTCATAGAATGCTACAAAGAAAAGGTGCACTTATAATTGTTCTTTAATCCAACACATTTTGTGCAGGTTTTTCCATCACTGAGATTAACTTTTCTATTATTTCAAAATAGAACTTCATTCTTTTATTCCTTCTTTTAGTCTATAATTTCATCAGTCACAGTATAGTTTTGTGTTTGTCCAATGAACAGACTATATACATTTTCTTCGTACAATATTTTGCTCAGCACAGAGGATTGTTTTAAATGAAAACTTAGTCGAGGCTAAAATATTTTGTGAAACTTTAACTGACAAACGTCAGCATATGAAGATTTAGTAAACATCCATCCATTTCAGTGTGAGCGTTTTGTGAGGACGTGACAGACAAGTGGCAAACATCTCTCAAAGCTGACCGGTCACATGAACTGTGAGAGAACATCCACGCAAGCAGAGCCGCAAGAATCTAGAACAAAACCTGAACCCCCGGACCACATTTACCAGGCAATGCTCAGCCAACAACCTGCTATGTTCATGAAGGATGAAGTCTGGAGGTGTATTCTCAAATTCCTTTCAAAGAAATCCACAAGAAAGCTTTCCTTTCCACCCACAAACATATTTTTTCCTTCCACAACCCAGAAGCTATAAGTATGAGCACAACAAAACTTTGAATGCAAAGGTACAGCTTCACTGTAACACAAACTGCATAAGAACCCAAAAATTAGATGCATATGCATGTTTTAAAATAACAGCATACATGTCCGGTGTACATTTTCAGTGTCTTTAAACAATTTACAAACATGCCAGTTATGCCCTCTATTCATATGATAATCAAATAAGTAACAGTATTACTGTTAATAAAAAATAAACAGTAATAATAATACTGAGTTTATCCTGTTAATTACCAGTTCTTATAAATGTTCTTTGGTGAGTCGCAGGTTGATAAAAGGGTTTTGATAGATTTTTTTTTAAAGATTTTTTTTCTTCACTTTGACATGGTAGCACCAGAAACATGTGGAAGCTGGAAGCTCACACAAGTTGCTGACATAATATACAATTCATTTTAATATAGTGCTTAATAAAGTTGCCTTTACAGGAATAAATTACAGTTGTTACAAACACTTAATAGTGGGTGGGTGATTGCAGTTAAAACCAGGCAACAAGGGATATATGTGACACTTGGCACAGACAATGAAAAAGAAAGGTTTGAAAGCAGACACATTGTTTAATGGTAAAAACTGTGTAGTACAGGTGCACCTCTGTCTGTAAAAAGTATACTACTAGCACCATTATAATTCTCCAGTGAAGTGAAAAGTGTCCTAATGCAGGGATAACATATGGTTACATTACAAACATTGGAAACAGCTGTGCCAGCCTCCAAGGCATAAACTGTCATGGTAATTCTCACATTCTCATAAAATCGATAAACATGAATCCACTCTGTAAAGGACCTTAAAGCAGGAGGATCAAGATGTTTGCAGTACAGCTATAAGGAGTAGAAGACCACGCTCTACAGCCAGCCTCAGTTCAAAGTGTGGCTTTTCCTCGCCAGTCATGTTCAAGGCCTCGCCTCACCGTTGCTGTTGCGCTTAAAAGACGTAGGACAGTAAACCACAAAAAAAGGGAACTCGTGAAGCAATGGGAGGCCATGTTTCTAACTATCTTCACATTACATTCCTTTTTCTTACCAGCCCGTGTGTTACATAGTGGGGTTTTTTTGAGAGCCTTGTTAGCAGTAATTAACAGCAATGGGTTCCATTGTTTGCCTAAGTAATTTACCCTTCTAAATACCATTGTGGCTTCTTCAAGCTATTCATCTCCATCTCCTACCTCCTAAAAGCTTCTTTAAGTTGGTGAATTTTCCCATGATACCGCTGCAGTCTGTGACAGGACCGGGGCAAGGCCGGACGCTGCGTGTCAATGTGGGGCGTGCACTTGGGGTCAGGCCGAACGAAAGCCTTTCACAAACAAGAGCATGAACTCTATTACGGATGCAAATCCAACCTCTTAGTGTGGATTGTTTCAGCGCTATAATAGAGCCCAAGGAGAAGCCCTGCAAATGTTTTCCTTCCACTCTGAAGGCCCCCCCTTGCCCCCCTACTTTTTCAGCTCATAGGTTTCTTTGTGTGTATCACAGGACATTTTGGAGGCCTGTTTAAACGGCCACCATTGTCTGAGGGCCTTTATCAATTTCCCTCCCTGCCAGTACATCACAATGGTCTCGTACGAACAACTTTGTTACCGCATTTGTTCAGTATATCAGAGTAACGTTGCTGCAGGTTAGGCCTGGCTGCAGGAATGCGACCTGCACTGCGCATTGCCCAAAGGGCTGGAGGATTTACATCTCATTTTGCTTGTTTTTTTTTTAAGCAGTTGAATAGTTCAGAGGCACAAAAGTTTTCTTAAAGAGACCACATGGCCGGCTAGGACCAGAGTTAGATGCACGGTGACAGCTTAATCTACCGGATGCTGCTGTCATTTTGCTTTTAAAAGGGGACGGATTTTGTCCAGTTCTTGAACCTTCACTTGGAGTCGTGCCCTCTCAGAGTGCTTAGCGTGCATCTACGGCTCCAGTTGGCGACCTACAAAATGGTGGTCAAAACAGATCAGTATTTTCGAGATTATCGGTGAAAAAAATTTTTGAAACCAGTGACCTAGAAACCAAACGGCTTATGAAACAAGGGCAAAAATAGCAGAGGTCCTTTCTAAAAGCCTTTGTGCCTGTTCGGCATCGCATCATTGTTATAATGTACATAAGTAATAAGCTGTTATTTTAACCATTTATTTTTACTCTCAACAGTTCTTTAAAATTATTTTAATAAAATTTGCTGTAGGAAGACAGGAAAACATAACAAGTCCTGAAGCTACATCTCATTTGCCAAACAATGCACAGTTTGCTAAAGTATGCTCCATTTTACAGCGTAAAACCATGGTATATCTTTGAAAAAATATCTCTTGTCATACTGAACTAAGAACTTTAAACTGCTGAGTTTGCTGAGGCGGGAATAGAACAATACACAATTGGAAATTCTATCTACATTAAGAGGAAAAAAAAACTATTTAAAACGCCTTTTCAATTTAAAGGAGTAGACATTAAATTTAGCAGTACATGAAGCTATATACTTTCTGTGTACTGCAAAAGTAAGTGAATGAGCACTCGGTTGTTATGACAACAAAGAGCAAGAATTATAGTGCATTACACTAGTTAATTTGTTTAGTTAGGTGTCAAAAGATTTAAGGAATTTTTGCCTAAAAGAAACTACTCAAAACATACAAAAGTGAAGTTAATTTTATATAGGTAACTAATAATATTATTAAATGTAACATATTCTGATATATCAAAATATTTTTCATAAATTTCCAGTCTGAAAATTCCATTTCCAAAAAGCCCACATGGTGAAATTAATGATGTAGCCACACCGCATAGATAATTGCAAAATGTTACAATTTTAGTTGCTACAACTCATTAACAGAAAAGATTTTCAAATGCTTTCCTACTACAATAGAAATACAGACTTGGGACATGATTGTTAATAAGCATTAAATGGTTGACAGTTGTTTTGTATGTCTTAGTCAGCAAGATAACCATATTAGTATTGTTGTCTTACCTAGCGAGATAATGACCTTGGCTACTTGTGTCACTAATTAAGCACATGACTGTGTGTTAAGGATACACGTGTATTTTGGAAAACTCAGCAAAAATAAACCCTGAATCAGTAGCCAGGAGGAAAACATTATGCTTTGTCTGCAGAAACTACAAATTCTGAAGGGCGCAAGAAATAGCACAAACGAACAACATTGAATACAGTATCTGTGCTGCTTTTGTCTTTTCTCACAAAGTATCTTATAACGTGTCAATGCAGAGAACCCTGTGGTATTACCATGGCAACCCCATACAATTTCTGCCAACCGATAGAGTTGCCATCCGTTATCTAGGTTGGCTAATAACTATTATAAATTTTTTAAAGTTTATTGAACTATAGATCTACTGAGAACATGCAAGTGATACCATTTTTCGTGATCTTTGTGCAGTGGTGCAGCGCAGCATCTCATGGGCATTTAAATCAGCAGGGTGTCAAACTTCGGGGAAACGTTTCGTAGATGGGCTCATTGGTGTCTTCACTGTCGGGCCCTGTTCTAGCCAAACTGCCATAAAAGTACAGCTGCGGTAACTAAACCTTTCAAACAGGAGGAAAACTATTTCAGCAAAGGCAGAAAACCCACCGCTGCAGCACACATTCCCGGAGATACAGACACACGATATTTATGCCATCACAAATCCTCAATTTCCTCCTTCTATGGAAGGGGCATAACAAGACATCTAGGTGAATGAAATTCTGTATTCTGTCCACTTTTCACCCTACAAAAATATTACAAGCATATAGAAAGCTTTTGGTTCTTCCCCAGTCTACCAGTTTAAAAAAGAATCCCTAGTGTCCGTATTTCCAAGGAATTCGTATGAATGTGGACATCATACGAGGAGGGAGGTCCACAAAGTTCCACCTCAGCCTTTAACTACATCATACTAACCAACACCATGATTATATGTAATCATTCAACATTTTTACATGGCTGTTCTATTTTGGCTGTTCCTGCCTCTTTAATGTAGGATCATGCTGTTTGTTCCTTGTTCTCTTCAATATAAGATTAAGGTGATTAAGCTATCAGGCAAGATTTAACAAACAAAGAGCAGAAGAGGAACAATTCAACTGGTGGGTTGAGAGGAAGCAAAAGGCTCATGTTCATGAAAAAAATCCCTTGTCAGCTGCTTTGTAGGACTGCCTTTCTTGCCTGCAGGTAGGTAACCCTGCCTGCTCTTGGGCTGTACCGCCCTGCAGGTCCATTCGTCTTCCTGTATGAAGCCAGCAACCCTCATTGCTTTGTTAGGCCTAACGTGGGTACGTGTAAACCAAGAGGTCTTGGAGATGCTTTACCCTTTGTGCTACAGTGAACTCATAGTGCAGTGCAACACCCTCAGCCGCTAGGCTCTGCCGTTCACCTGTAAAGAGGGATTTCGGCTCTTTCCATTGGCTAAATATACTTACCCCCCCTAGGAAGTTACAATGTATCAGGAGGAAGGAAATAAGTTATCATTGTAAGTCTCTATAAACTGTTTTGTATACTTAGCCAGTCAATTTTTTCCACCCCGAAGCTCCACTATAGAGGACGTGCCTCTTGAAAACAGCCATCTCTTTTCAGTGTTCTGACTTATTTTTACACTTTAATTAGCTCAGGATGTCTAAGGTTGGCCAAAAGCACACTGTGGTTATAATTGCAGAGGTAATTACATTGTACAAAATAATTACCTGTAAACAGCGTTTAAGCCTCAGTCTCGCCCGTACTTTCTTTCCTCTGAGATCACAGCCCTTACTGACCTGCTGCTACGCACATGGTGTAAAAACACAGCATACATGCTAATTAAGAGTGGCTAAAGAATACATATGCAGTATTTTACAATGGATGTCATGAATTACAGTTTAGAAATGTCCTGTTCAATATTTCTGATAATTATTATAATACTTTCAGAATATTTTGTGAAATAAAGTATGAGAAACTATTTACAAAACATTTTTGACTGGCTGCTTACATTACATTTAAATTATTACTAAACGTGAAAAAACTAAGTGAAACTGAGGGTTCTTGAATGCTCATGAATTCTGATATGAGTCTTGACATGTTTACAGTAACAAAGGGAAAACACCACAAAGCATGATATTTTAGTACAAAGTCTGCCAGCTTTAGACTCCAAAACTTGTGGAAAAATGCCACTCTTTTTGCCGACAGGTTCAGTATCACCCATGCCTACCCCTCTAATCCCATTGGTAATTTGTAAATTATCCAAGACTAGTTTGTTCCTGAACTGATTGAGTGTAACCTCTGATGCCTCATATTACGTTCCTATTTCATTTGCTCCTTGCTTATGTCTCAAATCCTGCCTGTTTTTAATTGTGCAGAACAAATTGCTTTGGGATTCTCTGGGGCACCGTTTGTGCAACATGCAAAATGGTGTTGTTGTTAGATGAAAACAGCTCCATTCCCAGGAGATGGTTTCTGGGCTTTTCTAACCATTGTGCTTAGTCATCCAGACGGCCAGGTTCTCTCCGTTTTGTTTTATTTTTTTCCCCTGTTTATAAGGCTGTAGATCCTTTGCTTTAAGCAGCAGGATTTACATAAATTCTGAGATACTCGGTGGTGGCTTCTTTTGTAACGAGCAGTTATTCGGGATATTTTCGGCAGCGGGTCTGTGACTGTGTCCTGCCCATTCTTCTCCTCTTCCTCGCAGGGAGAGGAGATGATTATTGAGCGCACACACACAGCGCTGTGTGGCCGTTCCCAGCATCTCCATTAGCAGGCCCAAAAGCACGTTCACGGCAGACATGCTGGTTTCCTGAAAGTTCTGCAGCTTTCCCAGCTGCTCCTTTTCAATCCAGGGTTTGTCGGGGGGGGGGGGGGGGGGGGGGGGGGGGGGGGGGGGGGGGGGGGGGGGGGGGGGGGGGGGGGGGG
>JABJVR010000081.1:0-22038 GCA_025773905.1 Chitala chitala
GGGGGTGGGAGGGGAGTTAACGGCCACCGATCGTGTTCTATGCTTCTGACGCCGCCTCCGCTAAGAGGAACAGCAGCCAGGCACCACTGTATCTCTCCCCCCCCCCCCAACCTGCACTGAAACACGTGAATACTAAGTGAGTACCTACCGTGTCAAGTGTATATGTAGCTGTGTTTGGAATCCAAACCATGGGATGTGCACTTAGATGCTTTCTTGGACTTAGGTCTCCTACTGAAAGCGTGTCACTTATGGTTGATAGCTGTCATTGTCCAACGTGTGTGTGTGTGTGTGTGTGTGTGTGTGTGTGTGTGTTTGTGTTTGGGGGAGTCGACGGTAACGTGCTGGAGCAGGGTCCTATATCCCAGCCTGATGTCTGCCTCCTCCACCTGCTCTAGGTGTTTCAAAAGGCTGAGGCAGCCACATTCCTCCACAGCGCAATTTTTCAATGCAGACGTCTCTCTCTTCTCCCAGCAGTGTAGCGCTTTTGCCTTCTGCCTCATTGGTGCTTTGGCTCTCCGTTACAGCCCCCCCCCAGTGCCCTCAACACCGACACATGGACAACTGTGCGGTGGTCCGGAATACTCTCACGCACTCATTACCGCTGGCGCTGGCTCTGTCCCGTTTATCAGCAAGCGCACATACATTACCACTAAGTGACAACATCCACTCGAGATAATGCCTCGACCGGCGGCCTGTTGTACACGTCCCTGGGTACTTACTCTGAAAGTGGACACCATCCACCAGGGCATTTGCAGCAAGCACGTTGGCGTTTGGTCCATTCTGACCACACATCTCTCACAAAAACCACACAGACGTAATACTCCCAGTCCAATACAGGCAAAATGTATGATGAAGGCGAACAGCGCTGCACATAACGAACTAACTTTGGGTTTTGAGGTAGAACTCTTGTTATTTGTGAAGCGGTAGAATCGGTGTGGGGTACCCGGTAATTGTTCTTGCGTATCACTTTGCTCTCGTTTGTTAAGCTGAGATCTTGTCGGTGTGCAGAGAACAAATGAAAACATTGTGAAAACATGCAGGTTAATGCCGATAATTCAACGATTAAGGCTGCGGCTCGCATGTGAAACGTGTAGCAGGGAGAGGTCGTTGGTATTGATGGTTATTTTCAACTGTCCACGCCAGCCTATTACAGGAAACGTGCAATCAGCCTAGACCCATAATCAGAGGCCCAGTGTTATTTTCATACCCTAACTGATTTAAACAGTGCAATCCAATAGACAGTAATAAGCTACAATAGCAAAAAATTTCCTCTGTTATTAGAATCCACCATCAACATTGTCCGTAGTTCATTGTGTTTCAAATACACACCGACTCGTTTTGTGAATACCAAAATATTCCTCAGCCTGAATGAGGCCTATTAGTTGGACAGCAACTACAGCTGTAGGTGGCGTACTAGTTAAAGGACTGCGTTTGTGAACCAAATCTAACCTTTTTCCATCAAAGGTCCTGTTGTTACTTACTTGAGAAAGATGTAGTATTCATATTTTTGTTCAGACATACTGAGTTTTACATGTGCCAAAACTGTGAGAGTGAGTCACGTTTGAATAAAAGGGTCTGCTAAACAAAGACATGGTGAATAAAATATGACCATGAAAAACCCCCCACATTGGACTGAGTTTTGCTATGGAAGCCTGCCCTGTCCTAAAGCCTAATTAAGTCACTACACTCAGCCTGCCGAATGACAGAGAGGTGAATTATTCTGTTAGATTACTCTGCACTAATGCTGAGCTACTGGCTTCCTTTGTTAAAGTTTTGCAGCTGAAACTGTAAATTATTGAACGCAATAAGGCAAGCCTTTTAGACCACATTCCTGGGGTAATTAACTGTGGACAGCCAAGAGCCTGTCCGAAAACTGTGTCTAAACGGAACAGCCGCTTTGATCTGAATGATTGGTTTGGTTTGAGGTGGTAGAATGGATTTTTCTTGGTGGGAATTTGACAGTGGCTGACCCAGTGCAGAAAGTGCCCAGCCAGAAGGCCGGCTGGGGAGCGAGTCAGCAAGAGGCGCGTAATCAGCCACATGTGCCCAGATGCCAGCCCCCAGATGCCAGTGCCCACTCTCTGACACGGGAGTGGCCTGGCGCTGCGGGTCTATTGTATTGCTGTTGTGACCAAACATCTGTGTACCCACAATGTTCCTCTGAGTAAACCACAAACACCACAAAACACTATTATAGCTCGTTCATTATTGCTACCACAGTATGCTGCAAAAGCGGTAGCAGGGCTAGTCAAAGAAAGCGTCGTGTGATAACAGAAATTTACAGACCGCCGTGCCATGGTATTTTTCAGGAAAATCAACATTAATGGGCTGTGTCTCCAAAACCAGCACTTTTTTTTGGTTTGTTGATTGAAAAAAGGCAAAGGTGGTCATGAACATGGAGGAGAAGACCTGAAGAAGGAGATAATGAAGACTAGGCGCAAGCACACACCTTTTGTCCTTATTTATTTTCCTTTGGTTTGTGCCGACGCCGTAATTCAATCAGCAGTCTTAATTCTGGTTCACAAAGCTGTCGCTTGGAGAGACAGGCATCTGAAAGAGGGGCAATGATGAAAGACAGTGCCGCATGAACTGTGTTTTCAAATTTTTGTCAGCAATTCATTAGCACAAAATTAGGTCATTATAAACTGAGGATGGAATAGATGCTCCTATAGCCTTCTGTCAGTGATATTGGTGTTCCCTCTGTTGATTTCATATTTCTTATTTGTTATTGCTTGTTTTTTTTTATTATTATGATTTAATCATCCTGATTCGTTTTAAATACATTAGAACAAATGTACTTTTTTCTATCTCTGTGGTGTTACTGTCCATTTGTTATGAGCATTGCAAAGAAGCTGGGTCATGTTTGCAAATAATATTCTTAAACCGAACCACCGTTGCATGAACATATGCAAAGTGTTCATTTCTGGCTTGGTGAGGGTTGAGTGCTTTTAAATTGCAGATATCGCTCATGGCTTCACCTTTTCATGTGAGATAAAGTTGTACGCTGTCATCAGAGAAGGCGACGCGGAGTCAGGCTCCACCGACGTTGCTTTAATCACCCCTTTCTTTGTGTGCTTGTTGCGTCTGGTACGGCCGTGTGCCGGTGTCACATTCTCTAACTCCTTTAAAGATATTGTTTTGTAAACACGTAAAAACGTAGCTTTTGTGGTTAACAGTTCTCATTGTGTTATGTGTATATTCGTCCTCTTCTCAGTTAAAGTTTACATAAGGTATGTGACATAAAAATTTGGAGTTTAAATAAGTAAAATTAATTTTGACTATTGTATATCTGTTCTTTGTGATATGTTGCAGTTTAGAATTTTTACTGTCCTTTTGAGTTTGTTTTATATATATATATATATATATATATGTGTGTGTGTGTGTGTGTGTGTGTGTGTGTGTGTGTGTAATATTGAATATATTGAAGGGTATCAATTAAGACTGACTGCTGTAATGTTTTTTAGAATAGGCTGAATGATCCAGCAACAGTACACATGGCCAGAATGTATTTGCTACAATTTGTCTAATGTTGTTGTTATTCTAGTGTGTAGCTCAACCTTTCACCTTTTGGTGAGTTTTTGTTGTTGTAGCTGTTTTTGGCTTAGAACAGCACTGTATAAAAACACAGAAAACATGAATCAGTCAAGCTCATCCAGGTGTGTTGAGCTGCAGCCCCTACTACTCACATTCCACCTCCAAACTTTTCAAAGAAAACTAATATCCAGCGCAAATATTTTTTTTCATACACCCAGATTAACAAGTAAATCCACTGTGCTTTTTTTGCATAATAGCTGGTAGAATCAAATTCGTTGGATATGAATTTCAATGTAATATCTCAAATATTTTATGTTAATACAATAAAAATGTAAAGTTGAAATTATCAGCTTATTTTTATGTAAAAGGTATGCTGAGGACTACTGTATTACACACTCACGTGGCAGTATTGCCGTCAGGGGATAGGCTGTTGCTAAGAGACCAGGGAAGGAGCCGGACCATTTCCAATGATGAATTAACTGAAGAAGGTGGGTGACAGTAATCTCTGTCACTAGATGTGCTGGCTGTCCAAGTGCTGTCATTTTATGCATCTCATGCAAAACAGATGTACCCAGATAGTAAAAAAAAAAAAAGTCAAATTCACCAGGAGAAAAAAAAAATCATTATACATAGCAAGGGCTGGGTGGCTGTCACAAAGAATTTCATTATTTTTCATCCTTTAACGAGAAGGTGGGCTGTGCATATTGTAATTTTCATAGAGATAGCTGGCGTAATATTGCAAGTTTCACAGCGAGGAGTTTCCACACCCTACTGCCTGCTCATTACAATAGGGCTGCAGTATAGCCATTCAGTCACTGGGGGTGGCAAAGAGGGGGGTGGCAAAAGGGGGGCAAAAAGGTGGGGGAACAGAGAGCATGGGGACGCCCAGGCATGACTGTCCCTCATCTTACCCCTCCCCCCCTTCCCACTAGTGCTTTCGCCCATCAATTATAGGGCAGAAGCCTGCTATTAAACACAACACAATGTATTTTTAGAGCCATCCATTGTTTGGGTGCATTTACTCATGCAGATATATATACATGCTGGATTTTTCCTTACTGAAGAATCACCAGGAAAAATGTGATCTTCTTTGCTTGATAACTTTAAACATCTCTACTGAGTTAAATGATGTGGTTTTACAAACTAATATGATTTTACTTTGATGCTTAAAAATCCAAATATTTTAATAAGTAAACAATTGCATGTGATATGGTATGAATAAATAATATATGAAATGATATGTAAATAACTGTATTGCATCTACAGTATGTTGTCATGTTTACATGTGTCCACATGTATTACATCAAATTTTGTGTCCCTGTTTGTTTGTGTTTGGTTATTCTTAATGAAGTGCACACACACACAAACACACACACACATAGGCATACACACACAAACACAGGGTATCATCATTCTGTGCAGACCAACTCTCCAAAGAGCGAAAAAGAGAGCACCTATTTAAAGATGGTGTTCGACCGGGCAGAGATGGGCACAATCACCTCGAGCAGACGGCAAATCCTTGCCTGTCCCCCTTCATAGGAGCGGGGCCATGGGTGCCTCACTGGAGGAGGCTCCGAGAGGGAGCGCGTGGGTAGGGGAGAGGGAGAGGCCGCGGCGGCGCTCCTCAGAGCCCCAGAGCTGGCAGAACACGGATTCCTGATTTACATTCATCGGGAAGATTTATGAGCCGCGTCGCTGGAATAAGTTGAAGCTGCAAGATTTTGGGGGGGAATTATTCAAAACAGTGATTATTTTTGGAGGCGATTATGCATGCGCACCTGATCAGGGTGTCACCTGTGCTTCCTTGTCCGGCATGATGAAACGTACCAATTTGGTGCGTTTCACCTGCCTCG
The DNA here is from genome assembly GCA_025773905.1 of Chitala chitala. NCBI lineage: Eukaryota > Metazoa > Chordata > Actinopteri > Osteoglossiformes > Notopteridae > Chitala > Chitala chitala. The sequence goes on from JABJVR010000081.1 coordinate 5,388, forward strand.
CGCAAAGGCAGTCCTCCCACGCGCACGCAGGGTCTGTCCCCCTGTCAGTTACTGCACGCTCGGAGCGCCGGCTGCTGCAAGACTCAAGGTTTTCACCAATGGTAGTGGGGGGGGGGGGGGGCACATACACTGTGTCAAAAGCACACAGAAATGCATATATTTGCCGATTGTATGTTTGCACCCACAGGAGAGCCCAATGGACACTGGGGACACAGTCGCAACCATGTTGTCACCAGGGTGGAAAGCATGGCCGCCGTGAGTGGAAGATGAGCCCCCTCTGGTTCAGCCTTGCGAGGTGAGAAAGGGAGCCAGAACACAGACTTTTTCAGGATGATGTCTAAGACGTTTCCCCAGTGACATATGTGACAGCAGCTCTGAGTGAGCTAAACTTTAACTGACCACATGCAGCCTAAGAGCTGTGTCAGCACATGTACTGCCTGGTTATTACCAGAGTTATGGAGTCACCAGCCAGAACAGCTCTATAGCTATGCAAATCTATTTTAAAATTAGGATTTTTTTTTTTCCATTTTTACTAATGCATGTTTCTTAGTGGGTATCATTGGTGGATCATTCCTCCAGGGGTGGTGGGTTCAGTTCTGGATCAAAGCTGTGTGTGTGTGTGTGTGTGTGTGTGTGTGTGTGTGTGTGTGTGTGTGTGTGTATGTGTGTGTCCTGTGTTGGGCTGGCACCCTATCCAGCCTGTAACATGTGCTCACTGTGCTGAACTTCACATCCGCAACCTTAGACAAGTTTGAAAAAAAGAAATGACTTAAAAAAACTTCAGAGAAATTATAAATTGATAAAGCCATTTTGTCAAATTGTGATGAAACGGTCTGTTCCTTTTATCCCTCCATCGTCCTGTATGGTTCAGGCTGACATTATGGAATCACTATCAGTGAAAGGCGCTTCATGTTAATTATACCAGCCGGTACACGTCATCATTTAAATTTTTTAGTAATGATTGTTTTGCTGAAGATACACACACTGTAAACACAGGGCAGTTTCTAACACATTTTTTTTCTGTTCATGAATGTTAATAAACACATAACTTCACCTTCATCAGGATCCAGGATCTTTTGTGGTGGGGGGTGGGGGGTTGTGAGAACAGGTGTCAGGTGGACTCAGCAGGTCAGGTTGTTGGAAAGCCCTACTGTGCTCATAAGTGCCCCCCCTCCCCAAACACACTCTTCTCCTTCTTTGCATTTAGATCCCAGTGGTATACACGATACAGAACCGCAGATTCACAAGTCAGCTCAGGGTTGAGCCTTTGGCCCAACTCCGGGCACCAACTCCAGCTCAGAGCATCCAGTGTGTCAGCTCCAAGGTCCCAAGCCCTCTCTCTGCACACGAAGCTGGATATCTGTGAAAAGTGGGGCAGCATGGCGAGCTTCACCCTAGGTGTCACTGTGTTGGGGTACCTGACGGCTGGAGGGAGGTGTTAACAAGGTGCCAGCTCACTGAGTTTAGAAGCTGTTTGGCCCTGCCAGACTGTGAGTTAGACCTCTGCTCACACCTCATAAATTGGGGACATGGGGAGGGCGGTTCTGATATCACAAGGAGTACGGGCTAATGGGTGATATCATATAACCATCTTCAATACCAGCTTTTGATTCCTCAAAAAGAACAAGATTTGTTTTTTTTTTTTTGCCTTTGGGGTGAACATCCTCGTCATGCTAAACATTGGCAAATTTATTATCCTGCCAGATCCCCAGCCACCTCATGACAGTGGACCCAAAAGTAAGCGTCATCTGAATAAAAGCCACATTTTCACTCTCATTAGCCACAATGAGGGGTGGGGGGTAGTTTATAAGGTGGGCGGGGGTCTCAATTTGCAGATCCACCGTCAACACTGTGCCACGCTGCATTTTACTAGCTTACACCTCGCTCCCTTTACGGTTTGTGATATATGGAGTGGGATTGTCAGGACTCATAAACGGCAGACACAGTCTTTCAGCACCAGGTTTAGGATATACTGATGGTACCATAAAAGGAGGAGAAGACAATATTGAAGAATGGTGGCTTTGCTCCTTAGTGCTGAGTGTGAGTGAAGAGGCTGGAACGGGCAGATTTACGAAACGGGTTGGTTTGTTTGCTTTCCCTTGAAAATCATTTTGCAGCCTCTCTCAGTGCTGAAGGCTGGACGTCCCTGGCTATGATTACACTCTTCCTAAAGCCTCTGCCTTTGTTCTGCAAGGCAGATGAGCTGGGATTCCCTGTGGGGGCTAGGGATAAGTGGTAGGACTTTACCATCAGAGATGTCCAGCCTGCAGTGCTTGTTGTAGCGGACATGGGGGGGTTGCCTGCCAAGAGTGTCAGGTCTGGGGCAAATGTGGAAACAGAATGTTGTGGAGGTTCCTCTTTTGTCAGGGTGTGCAGGGTTGGAGACAGGATGCTGACATCATAACATACATACTACCATCATTTTCCAGCAGACACGCTGTAGTGTGCCAGAGACCTGTTGTTACATATTATGAGCAGCAGGTGGTAGAGCCATTAAAATACCTGACTTTTGTTGAAAGAAGTTCAGATTAAGTAAATTAAAATGCAGTGAAGATCTCAATGGTGGCATGGTGGCATGGTGGTTAGCACTGTTGCCGCGCACCTCCAGGCCTGGGGTTCAGTTCCTGCCTTGGGTCTGTGTGCGTGGAGTTTGCATGTTCTCCCTGTGCTTGGTGGGTTTTCTCCAGGTGCTCCAGTTTCCTCCCACAGTCCAAAAGCATGCAGGTTAGGTTGATTGGTGTGTCCAAATTGCCCGTTGTGTGTGCGCGCCCTGTGGTGGGTTGGCACCCCGTCCTGGGTGTGCCCTATGTGCTCTGGGATGGGCTCCAGGTTTCCCCTTGCCAGGAATAAGCGGTTATGATAATGGATGGATGAAGATCTCAATTGTCATGTAGACAACTGGCTGTTTTGTAGAAATAAAAATACCAAAATTTTGAACTTCTCTGTCTCTCTGAGTGTGTCAGCACAGTGCAGAAAGGGCCACACAGCTTTTGATCTTCAGGCCATCCTGAGACATGCTTCTCAAAAACCCCCTTCATCTGACCTATGTGTGATAATGTTCATCATCTGAAAGAAGGTCACATGGGGCTAGATACGGCTGTCCAAGTGAAGTACTTTAAAGAGCAGGGGCAGAACTTGTGAGCAGTCTGTCATATTGGACCATGCTGATGGTGAAATGGCCAGTGTTCCATCCCATACTGTTCTGTCTAGTTCCATCAGCTTTGCTGCATGCAGAGCATGTTCTCTCTGGTCTTAAACCTGAGCTGCTGAGCCCAAGACCACCAGTTAAGAGTCTCCAGTACAACAATTGTGTTGTGCAGCTTAGCTAATAGATATCAGCCTGAAAAATTAGGAGTCAATATGATACTAGGAAATGTCTAACCAGATGCATATGGCAGAGCTGCAATTACCACTAAATATTTAATACGCAGACGCTCACACAAGGGTTGTTAACAAGGTTATCGCCACTTAAGGCTGGGGATTAAACAACTTCTGTGAGTCTCCCTCTCTCCATTTCTGGTCCAGATCGTGACTTAATATTCTGGAAGTGTCATAAATCTGTTCTTCTGTGTCATCAAACCAACCACAAAGTCAAATTTGCATTGGCAAATGGGAAAATAGCGTACAGTTATTTGTTAATCTGATCTTTGTTTGTCCACCACTCCTGTAATCCACTTTTAATTAAATATCCTTCCAAATGTGTGCAAGCAGCAGTTTGACTTTGACTTCAGTTCCAGAGCCAGAATTCACAAGGCTTCAGCTGTGTCATGTGTGCACCCCCCCTACAAACACACACAAACACACACACACACTACCACTCTCACCAAGATGCATGATGAAACCTCACGCCTTCAATTTCCACCAGTGTTCACCACTAACTAAAGGTACCACCTTTAGTTAGACTTGCTCGCTCCCACATTGGTAGACAAGATGGAGGGACTGTTATAGAAATAAGAGGGGGGGGGGTGGTTATGCCTCATTTATAGGTTTAGGGGGTGGGAGAGATGGACGCAGTGGGGTCACATGACTGTCACACAGACTATTCCCATTGTCATAAGAAATAGCTCAATTTTAACACCCTGTATTTGTATAACATCCCTTATCACTGCAGAATGAATTTGTGTCTGATAATAATACAAGGAACATATCACACAACCAATTATTGTCTCTGTGCAACTATTTCAAATAAGATACAATAAATAAACAGTAAATAGCATTACTGTGCATAGTATTTCCCATAAATAAAAAGTCATATCACTGCTATTCATTTTGGCATTCACATTTTCTGTGTGCAAATGTATATTTCAAATGATATGGTAGCATTGTGTTGGTTTGTGTGTATAAGGATGCCAAGATTATTCACAATTTGGCCTAGGATATCTCAAATGGCTGTTTTCATATTTGTGGGTTTGTAATTCTATACGGCTATCAGCAATTCACAATTGTACACACTGTGTATTATTTTGACAACAATTCTGCACAACTGATTTGTCATGAATGGATATCAAAGTATATAAATTTTTCAGCTGGGTCTAATATTGTTTGCACGCTACAGATATTCACCCACACCCCAGTATGTAAAAACCACCAGCTGATTTCCATGCTAAGCACCCCCAGTATGATCAAACACCTTAAAAATAAGCTTAGGAAACTGCATGCCTTCCTTTGTCTCTCATGTTCCCTGTTAACTTCTTCACTGTGCTCTGGCATGCTGTTGTCCAATCAGAACAGAGTAGGAACATTCCACTTAATTAATATACAATTAATATCTTTTTCATTTGAGGGTTTGGGGAATCAGGGCTGGAGGATTATTGCAAAAAGGCCACAAGGTATTTAGTGCTTATTAGAACGGTCCATTAAAAGATAACGTGTTGATAAAGAACTCGTTGGTGACACAGAAGTGTGGGCGACGGGAGTGGTCGCCCCCAGCGGACACCTGTCAGTCCCCGTCCTCCCGCTAATCCCGACCCACAGAGGTCTATCTGGGTCGGAGTGGGCGGCAGCGTGGCCCAAAAATACCGCTCGTTGCGCGGTGAAAATTGGTAAGCTAAAGCTTGTTTAATGGTTGTCCCTCAAGGGGGACTGTGAACCCAGTATGGGCACAGGAGAGAATTGCTCCGACAGGTTCCGCTTCTGGCCCCAGAAGTCCATGCAAGTCAGGGAGGGGGTGCCCGCAATCCCCCTGGCAACCCGCGTCTCCAGGAGGGCGACCAAAGCAGCCCACACGTTCCATAATCCTTAGATTATTCTCTTCACACAACATTGCAACGCATAAAAATAGTCCTGATTTTAAATTATGACACACAGAAAAACAAAAAGTGTCATAACTTTCACAAAATACAACTCCCTCAATGAGAGGCACTAAACGGGGATTTAATAGAGCCGTTTGCTCCCGCAATCTCATTATGTGACTATTAGCCGCGCTAGCCCGCGCACGGCGCCGGATGTTTCATATCGTCAGGGGCTATTGTGCTAACTCCGCGGTATGGAAGGAGCTCCGTCTCGTTCAGTCATTCATCGCTCACAGACAATGAGTGAGGGAAGGACCTGACCATGAGAAAAATGAGCTTTAATCTCCTCCTAGTGTCTCCAGACTAAAACTGTTTTTTTATATATATATACGTTCACAGACGCGTTAAACAGTCTGTCATAGGTGACGGTTACCAAAACGCTCCGTGAAGTGTGAGGTAATAATATTCTCACTAATAGGAGTATAAAAATGCATATATGCTATGTGTATCAATAAATACAGAAACATTTTTATTAATGAACTGGAAAATGCAATATGGTCAAATATAAATCATTTGGCAGATTTAAGTGTTGCTGACACACTGCTAAAATTAGACTTCAGATAGAACCACTATGCATTAATGTACATTTTTATATTAGCAATTATGAAACACTTCAGTAGTAATTTATGAGAAATCTCTGGTCTTAAAAAAAAAAAAAGAATTGGTAATGAATCTGCATATTAATGAGTTGCTACGAATCAGCCCGATTGCAGCAGCAATTAAAACCCAGGCTGCAGGGCCTTGGTCATCTCTGTGTCTGCTGTCATGTGGCAGGGCAGTAGGTTGTGTGTGTGTGTGTGTGTGTGTGTGTGTGTGTGTGTGTGTGTGTGTGTGTGTGTGTGTGTGTGTGTGTGTGTGTAAATGGGGGGGTTGTGTCCCTGACAGAGATCCACTGTGTGTAGTAATTAACAGGCTTCTGCCTTGCAGACCTCAGTCTTACTCCTCTCTTTTAAAGAGTCTCTGGAACATTTGTGCTCTGAAAGGACGGGTGGGAGGAGGTTTGTTGGGGAGGGGAGCACATGCGTTCAATGACAAGGCCACTCCATGCTTAAGAAATATGCATTTTCTATTTATTCCCCTTCCCCCCCACCCCCAATTTTAATGGCTTACTTAAGTACAAAGAAAGCAAAGTGTGAAAGTTGTGCTTTAGAACATTTCAATAATGGACACACTCAAGGATTTGTGCTGGGGATGTTTGTTTGGGTGTTTTTTGGGTCATTATTTTTCGCTGAAGTGGCTTGACCATGAATGTACTTATTAATTCAAATATTTATTGTTCTACGGACCATGAAGACTTTTTTTCTTCCCTTTTTTTAGGGAAACACACTGGATGGCAGACTGAGACAGTGAGGCCATGATGCAGTGAAGCTCCAAGCGGGTGGAGAGGATGCGTCTGCCACAGGGTGATCAAGGCCAGGCCGGCGGCACCGTCTGCCCATGTGGCCCTGAGAGTCTGGGCTGGGCCAAGCCAGGCCAGCCATGTGTCCTGGAACATGTGGCCCGGTCATGGCCCTTGCGAAAGGGCATCCTAGAACACAGAGCTGGATGGGGGGGGGGGCTGATGGAATAGGATAGTTGGCGCTTCTTGAGAGCCACTAATGAAACTTTCATGCGCCCCTCTCTTCCTTGGCCAGCTGTTCAGCCATGCACGGTTGGCGTCTCCTTTGGTGTCTCTGTTTGCCACCACAGCCCCTACTACCGCTTGCTGACCAGCTCGATGTCCCCAGACTTATTGTCTTCAACTAGCATTTGAAACGTTTCTGCTCAGCTGCTGGGAGATCAAGCACATGTATTTTTTTCAAGAAAGCCAACATTTAGAAAAGTAGACGTTGGGAGACAGTGTGATATGAATTTTGTTGTTTTCCGTCACATTCCTAGGAAAAAAAACGCAACGTGTAACAGCATTGTCCGGCTGTTCACAATAGCTATGTGACGGCCTGCAGGACTATCAGTATGGCCTGAGGCTTAGGGGCCATCCCACCGTCCACGTGACCCATGTGCAGACAGCCATTGTCAGTCCGTCTCGCGGTGGATCACTAATTAGATTAGCGCCTGAATGTGGAACCGTGTCTCAGACCGTCGCTTCACAAAGAGGTGACGACAGGCTTCGGTCTAATCTAATCAACCGCTGACCACAGAGGCCCTGATCCTCTCACTGGTGCCTCATCACTAAGGAGCCCAATTGCTGGACAGGAACCTCTGGTCCGAAGCATCTGATAAACACCAGTCATCACCCATGTGGCACTTGTAAATACACCTCACTCGATAAGCAAAACAAAATAGCAAAAGGCTTAAAAAACAGCGGTTCTGCCCACTGGCTGCGGCATTTGGAGTCTCGGGTTTTTTTGAGTGCAGAAAGCAGCCAGGTATTCTGGTTGCCACGGCGAGCACAGGTGCATGCCACTGTTTGCAGGAGCACGGCCGCGTGCCGCAGTCAGGCTGTTGCCGCTGAGGTAGGTTAGCACACAACAGTGAGGATGCTGCAACTGTCCCTTAAGCAGCTCTCTGGAAATGCACAGAAACATGCCAGTCCCCCGCTAAAGCTGCAGCGCTCGGGTCAGCCCGAACGTCAGCATCACCGCTCTGACCAAGTTCATTACTAGTGGCTGCCAGGAGCGACCTGATTTCAGTTCTTTCACACTTCGAGGACATCACTTTGTTCGCTTGCCCTACATGGGAACTTTCCACAACGGGGACAGGCGATTATATTACTACCGTTTTCTTATTTAATGCCCAAAACAGGAGATAATTTTAAAAATCTAGGGCAACTAATCATGCACATTTTTTATCTTTACAGTACGCATTCATTTCTTGCATGTTTTTTTCTGCTCTCTTATTCTCTCAGAGGCAGCTGTAAGGAAATGTTCAGTTTGACTTTTGACACAAATTGGGGGGTGGGGATGATTTTGAAAAGGTGTTGTTGCCCTGCAGAACCCTCCCACTTCCTGACACATGTGCTGCTGCTTGTTCAGAGAGTGGGGGGGAGCATGTTAGCATTGGCCTTGTGTCTTACATGAAGGAGAGGTGTGCGACATCAAATACCTTTTGTTTGGATTTAAACAGGTTCCGTTTCACAGTTTGTTTCACATGCTTGTTTGCGTTTCAGGAAAGCCAGTGTTTACCGCTTTTATCATAGGTTCATTAGTTAGACTAACGTAAAAAAAGAAGCATGCCCATTGTTCTGTGGCTTTAATGTCACAGTCCTGTTAAACTGACCAGCACATACAACGCTGTTAACTGCAGACTGTAAATTATTGGTAGCCTTCAAACTACAGAGCTCATAGATTTTTCATAATTAGGCTATGAGAGGCAAATTAGAAGAATCCAGCCCCCCCCCCCCACACTGCCACCACCTTTTCCCTTCTTTCCCTTTGCCCTGCTCTCTCTCACTAGATGGTTCTGAGCAGCAGTCTGCTTTTCATTACACAGTCTTACTGCTTGTGGCCTCAAATGCATTTTTTAAGACCATCTGTGCCATTACTCTTTGTTTCTGAACCCCAGTCTGGTGTGTGCTGTAAAAGGGTGGGCTCGGCAGCCATCACCCATCAGAGCCTGGCGCCCTGGGTGCCAGGCTGTACTGTGGGCATCCCTAGTGAGGGGGTGTCTGGCTTCTCGTGCCACACCAGGCGCATGCCCTGCCTGCCCATCCCTTCTCCCAGACCCACTGGACCCTTTGGCAGGCCTTGTCGGGAGGATGGACTTCGTGGCTGTGTGGCAAGGAGACTGGCACCAACATCAAAGGCTGGAAGGGGCCCGACTTCTGCACATGCTGTGCAATCACTAATTCATGCCTGATTGGGGGCCCCTGGGCATTTCCCCAGCAGGCCCCCTGTGAGGGGTGAGGGCCGCTCCTGTGTTTGGGTTCTCACCGTCAGCTTTGTGCTCTGCGCCCTCCCCCCGGCTGTGTCACGTAGCCTGTGATTGTGGCAAGGTTGAACTTCACCCACTTCTTAAGGAAAAGAACAGATGAGTTTTCTGAAAAAACCGTGGCACACACCGGTCATTTTATTAATTGATTTTCTTATTTTTCACTCAGTTCTGTCAAAAAGTGGCTGACTTACCAAAAGCTGACGTGCGATTTCATATAGAAATGATACTACATATACAATAATATTCTCAATTACGTCCAGTAAAGTGTGTGCTACACATTGCTTAATGAAATTTTCCTGCAAGCAAAAGATTGTCCTTTTAACTGACAGTTTACTTGAGCAAGGAAATTTACCTGAAATTTTTTACTAAAATTTCAAGTAATTTTGGACAAAAGCATGTTCAGCAATTTAGTAAATGCACACTGCTAATAGAGTCAAAAACATTAATTGCTGGCAATATTCTGCTTTGTGTGGCTAAGTGCAATATTTCAGCCTAGCATTTACAATATGTTTAGATGTATAAAAACTCCAGAAACTCTGAATGAAATACCATTAAGCCTATAAGCAATACCAATACCAGTGATAACTGTCATTCATAACATTTTTTTCTCCAAAGTAAACTTAAACTATGAATATTCTTTATTTGGTACAAAAATAGTTTACAGTGCATTATGCTATATTTTTAAATGACGATTCCAGGTGACACAGACAGATAAATTGCAAAATTATAATTAACATTTTAATAAATAGAAAATATGGCATATTCACATATGCCATATATACTGTATACTGTAAAAGATATACTGTAAAAAAAAAAAAATTAAAAAAATTAAGCCTGCCTCAGTGTAAATATGCATGTTCTCATTTAAATGCTTGTGTAAAGCAAACAAAATAAGCGTCCTGGATATAATCTACTAGTGTCTGACAACCTGATGGTGACAAAACAGAGCCTAAAACTTCCCCATGCCAGATGAATTGTACATATCACACAGCGCTTATATTATGTCTGTTCGTCTCTAAATGCACCCCCAAAACACACATTTTATTGCAGTTATTGTGGTAGTTTCCCTTTTCATTAAATGGTGTGGTGTTTTCGCACTTAGTCTAATGTGTTGTGGCATGGCAGTGATGCTTTTTTTTCTGGAAAGCTAAGTTGAGACCTCTTTTTAGTTTCTGCAGAGCACCAACATTCACGTTCATACAACGGCTTCACCGCCACCACTTGCGTCATAAACTGTATATTGTTTTTATGTCAACCAAAGGATGTATGTGCTTCTTTGTGAGAAGTACAGGTTGCCGCGGCACACTGAAAATAAAGAAATACGCCACTCCAATTTTTTTGTATTTTTATTTAAAGAGAAATTACTTTTCCTTTTCTTTCTCTGACAATCAAACGCTGACTGAGAGAGACAGTTGTCTTTGAGTTTCTGCTCATTACTGGCACAAGAAAAGGAGAAAGGACAGAGCTTGTGTAATCTGAGCTAAGTCTTCTTGTCGGGGGAGAGGGGATGGGGGGACCGTAGGTTGGTACTTCACTGCTGTTCTTTGGCCAGAAGTTTAATACTGCTACCCAAGAGACACATTTACTAGGATTAGGACACTATACAAGGCATTCTGACACTTTCTACCAAGTTTAATACTGAAAGGCCTTCCCTGTGCTGCAAAAAAAAAAGAAAATTTAACATTCCTTTGTGGAATGGCAAAAATCCCTCTGTTAAACTCTGAATCGTTTTTGGCTTTTCCCCCTTTTCCATTTGTCATTGTTGCATCTATTCATTCTCTTCTCATCCTTTTCTCTTGGCATGTCAAGTGGCACAGGAGCCACTGCGGCCGAGGTCGCAGGCCTGGCGTCCTGCAGCAGGTAGAACTGCAGCACAGACAAGGAGCTGCTTTGGACAAGGCTGCGGGTTCTACAAGTATGAGGCTAACATTGATCTTTCATATGCTCACCATAAGGAGGTGTGGACAGGTTTTATTTGGCCTTGAAGCTAACGTGGCCCTGGGGAGGAACAAGAGCCTCTGGGAACAGAATCAGGATGTGTTTCTGACGAGCAGTGCTGCCACAGGCTCGGCAGTTGGGCACGTCTGCCTAATGGTCTGCAAACACCTCACCAACATTACCTGGCAAGCTTCAGCCGTAGATTCAGATGGCATGATAAAGCACAGGTCCTGGAAGGCAGTAGGGAGTGCAGGGTTATAGGTAGGAGGTTTGGGTGGTGCACCATGAACCAGAGCCATTCCAGGTGCTGGAAAATTAAATTATGTGGCAGCCACGTGCCAGCGCTTCACTGATGTTTATTTAGCTCTTCGTTTGCAGAAGCTAGGGCTAGAGCCATGGGCTGTCACGTTCACAATATCACAGAGCAGCGGGCACACACGGGCTGCACTGCATGGCTCTTCCTAAGCCAGCACCACATGGGTCGCCTGGATGCAGTACTTCTGACACTGGAGGTCAATAATTAATGAAGCTGCATGGGCACCCCTAAAGGGCAGGGGAGGGTGCCCTGGGCACTGCCCCATCATGGTCTCACCCAGATGTAATGCACTTTTGACCCCTCCTCAACTCCTGAGTTTAGCTGCTCTGATTGTGTGCATGTGTGTGTGCGTGCACGCTGGAGGGGGGGGGTATTTCTGCAGCACCCCATACCATCAGCAGTGTGTGCTCCTACGTGAGGGGTGCTGGGGGTGTGCTGGAAGCCTCTGACTTCTGCTTTCTGTCACAGCTGTGCCTTTAAATCAGGTCAACTTCTAATGGGCAAACAGGCGTTCCTCTGCGACAAGACCTGTGCTCATTGTGCTTCTCCTTCTCCCTGTTTTCTTTCTCTTTTTGTGTGTTTTACAGGTGTAAAGTACTTCTCCCTTTTAAATAAAAACCTGAGAGAATAAGAGGACTCGAGTTTGTTTTCTTTCCAGCAAATGCAGCAGTATTTGCTTGTACATTTGTTATCCTGATGTGTGTGTGAACATCCAGGAGCATCGTGGCCCCATGGCTTCAGCTCTGGCCTCGCCTGTTCCAGCTATCGGGAAGCCGCCATCACAACACAGGAGTTATTGCGGGTACAGGTCCACACCTCTCTTCACCTTACTGTTCCGCTATTGATCCTAGAGCTTCTGACCATAAATCTGCTATGAGTAGAACGGTTGTGGTCCATGCCGGTGCAGCTGTGCGTCGCGTGCTGAAAAGCTTCGGTGGAAGTGTGGATGCACGGGGCGGGGTGTGTAATCGGGGCTGGCAATGTTCAAACACTACATTCCACTTACGTCCCTCCTCCACGAGTGTGTGCATTGCTAGTTAACAAGGTTGCTAACAAGGCCTCTCGTTTGCCCTGCTTCTGAAGCTCTGGTGGCAACTTCTTAAAGTAGCGGATAGCGCTAGCGGGCGGCGTGACAGCCGGCCGCCGGGGTGACGCGGCATCAGTCGTGCCCGCCGAGTGTCCGCGCTCCTCTGCGCTGCTCGCTGTCACCGCGCATCTGGCGCCCACTCTGTCACTGTCACACCACGGCTGCTGCTGCTCGCTGCTGTCCTCGCTTATCGAAAGTGGCCCGTCGACTTCCTGTCACTGGGACAGACTGAATGCTGGGAGGACAGTATCCTTTAACCAGTCGTGTGTCCCGTTAAGACAACCCTGCCTGAGACTCCCGTGAGGAACTCTGGCAGGGAGTCCCTCAAATTGGCAGAACAGAAGGAGACCACCTGGAACTCATCTCAGCCAGAGATGCATCCAGTTGTCCCATGCAACTGTTTACTTAAATCCCTTTAATTAGTGTATTTTATTTAGTAAATGAATATTACCGAACTGTACGTGGCACATGAATGATCTGCGGTATGTGGCTTATCAGTGAGAGACGAGGACTTATTTTTAGCCAGCCCTCATACACATTCCATAAAGGTATGAGCAAATTTAATCAATCCTTGTCTTGGTGGCTCCCCTAGGCTAAGTCTTGACAAGCGCGTGTAGCATTAAAGCTTAATGCAAGGTATTTGTTGAATAGCAGCAACATCTGTGCCTGGGCTGTCAGAGTGCATCACATTTCTTTCTTCTTTTTGATCTGGCTTGGGGGGGTTAGGAGGGACAGCTGGTGCTGTGTTTCCGAACTTCTTTGTTTCCTGTTCACACATTCACATGAGGTTACCCTAACAGCCTTCAGACATGGTCAGAATGGACGGTGCCGATGAATGCCGCCACAATAACAAGACCCCCTCCCCACCAGCAGCTTAAATATGCCATGTCATGAAGCCCTGTCCACTCTGACTCACAGTTGCATAGCCATGAGGACAGAGCACTTGAGTGAGGGGGGTTGTGAATGGACAACCCTTGCCAGTGTCCCCCCATCCCACATCATGGCATTTGAGGACAAGCGTTGTTGACAAATAGCCATGGCCGGGAGCCTGCTCGAGCGTCAGGCAACATGAGCCTGTGGCGTAAAGAGGCTTGCATCTTATGAAGCATATGCTCAAACTGGACCTGACATGAAGAGGAGCGGACAGCAAGTGGACCCCTCCTCCCCCCAGCCCCCTTTTGGAGTTACACACTCGACTGGGACAGTCAAGGCTGCCTCAGACAGTATGGCCTCGTGCAAAAAGCTTGCTCTGTACACAGTGATGTTCTTCTCTGGTCGTTTCCAAACAGCAGCCAATCAGGTTGTGAGAAGCACCGCACATTTTATCTCCGGCCCTGTTTGGACAGGTGTCACTTTGAAATGGGCAAGAATCCTGTCAGTGTTTTGCCCGCAGTCTAACTGCCGCTTGTCAGGCTCTGTTAAAAAGAGCGAGCGTCTCATTCCATTTGCCCCCGAAAATGGACCCTGCAGAGTTACTGCACCGTGTGCAGGGCAAATGCTGACACACGCTTATGTCACTTGAGATTTTTACCCGTCTTTGTGCTTTCACACATAACCACCTTTATTTATCCACTGGTCTCATTCAAGTTTGTAAATGAAACAAATGAAGACTTCAGTGTGGCCTCTTTGCTTAAAACAGTACCCAGATACACAGAACAGGCCCCATTCTATTGCAGGGTCTCTGGGCCTCAGAGGTAAGATGCTGATCTCTCTCCCATTCCAGTGTTCTACTCTCCAAGTGATCACATGGGCCTCCTCCGTTCCAGGTCAGGAGCGGTTCAGCAGGTCTAGCCGAACCCCAAGGGCAGATCTAGATCTGCTTTTTGAGGGTTGGAGTTATTAATCACCGGGGTCAGGGGGAAGCAGCACAGCTCAAGTCACTTAGTCTGAGACAATTCTTAGGGATCAGGGCAGACGATCAGCATGGAGCACAGAACGGCTCTCTCTGCTGCCAAGAGCCAGCCACATTAATTCCCTGTTTTTCATTAGTGTTTTAGATGCAGAGCAGTGGGATAAAGATGACCCACTGCAATCAGACTATTAAACATGCAACCCCTTAAAAGGCCAAGTTGTACGGGCGGCGTTTAAAGCAGCAAGCAGTTCGTTTTGCTCCTGATTAAACAAACACTTGTGTGTCGCTCTATTAGCCGACATTAGATCCCCGCTGAAGTGCGGCCCTGTACATAATCAACAGCGACACTTACTGTGACTGAGGTCAGCAACAGACACGGAAACAACCTCAGGGTCAGGGTATGGTCAGAGGGAGGACCACAGCAAGCAGTCAGAAGAAACTTAAGGGACAGTCGATGGTTAGTGGGAAGTTAAACATCAGCAATAGTGGTGGGGTTTACGTACACATTGGAGTAAGTGGGAATGCTTAGGTTGGAAATAGGAATGGGACCTATGGCTAGGATACAGTCAGTGGGAAAGCCCAGCTCAACAAGAGAAACATATCAGAATCAACAGGATTCCAGGTCCTTATGCAATTCAGTGTCCAGAGAACCAAGAATATTGACAACTATCAAAGAGTTAAGGCCTTGTCCCACTTTCTCCAGTTTTCCCACTGACTAGGTGAACCAAGCCACGCATACGCTTGGAGTTAAGTGTGGGGTGTTGGGTTTGTCCATGCATTTGTACTTTGTTAAAATAGTCTGTGTAAGAATTTGTACAGGAATGTCAGGATACTTTTGCCCAATCATCCTTCAGTGACTTTTTAAAGACAATTATGTCTTCTTAAAACACTCTAAATGAGTCTTTACCAAGCGCATATTACATTTGCAAATTGGTGCTCGCCTTTTAAGAAGCCTCATTTTTACTCATTTTATTTATTTATTTGTTTGTAATTACCTCGCTGGTATAATTAAACCCAGACGTTATTAGTGAAGATGCTCTGTCTTTTGCATTTTTACGCGTCGGCCATACTGTCATCACCACACCCTGGACAGAATACATTATCATGGGCTTGGTCTATCAACAAGGGATGTGACACATAGTTGAGCTGCATTGGTCAGTGAGCAGTGCACTGTTAGAGCATGTGGCAGAAACAAAGCAATCCTCATTTAAATGTCCTACTAAATATTGAAGAGAGGCATTGTTAGTGTTTTCCTGCGTATTTAGCATGTATTTGCATGACAGGGCTCTCAGAGCAGACTTAACTGAGCCTCCTCCTTTGGGCCACAGTCCGTCTCTCTTTCTCACACCCTGACACCTGAGCCGGTGGCAGCTAACATCGCACATTGACTGGGCCAGGTGTCGGAAGGAAGGAATTCAGAGCCGGACCTGAAGCACCTCAGGTCATGCGTTCAGGTGCGGCAAGAACACACGTCTCGTCGGGCTTGAGAAAACAAGCAAATATTTTAAACTTTCATGACTGAGGAGGAATATCTGCTGTTTGCCTTTCAGGGATTAACTCTTTCTTCAAAGCACTTGGCGATCGATCGGTGCGGAGATGGCCCAGACATCTCTATTGCTAACTAGGGTGCACAGGTGCTCATAGCGAGGCAGGCCTTTCTGGTCTGTTTACAGCCTCCTGCTCCTTCTCCACCCTCCCACTATCCGGGAGTAAGGAATGCAGACTTCAGGTGGGGCTCAGGCACAGAAATGATCTTGTTTATAAAAGGGCTCCATCCGCTACACAGACGTGCACAGAAGCACGATTTACAGGTATATCACCTGACCCGATGCATTAAACAGTTCACTTGTGGTAGAGAATGCTGTAATCCACAATGACTCTTACAGATAAGACACAGGAAATGACTGTACTTTACAGCAGCGATCAATGTACACAGAGCACTTTATACTTACAGTGCAATATAATGTTTAACCATGAGATATCATTTAATCATAAGCCAGTCTTGCTAATGTGGAGGTTAGAGGTCAGAGTTTAGCATTAAGAAAACAGATGAGCCTTGTTTTTCTCTACACTTCCCCAGTTCCCAGGGCACAGTGGCTGGATGAAGTTGTTCGTCTGTCAGCTAGGAGAAAGAGATGTACTCTCCTGGAACTAGGACGGTAGCTCAGTGTTATGTGAATGTTTTCACACCCAGAGTTTCTCAAAGGGGGGGGCGGATTGGGTTGAGAGAGGGCAGACGCTGCTACAGCAGATGTGGTCGACTGAAGCCCAGAGCCGGGGACGCTGGAGTGGGCACA
>JABJVR010000081.1:22138-27138 GCA_025773905.1 Chitala chitala
GGCCCGCCCCCCCCGCGCCCCCCCCCCCCCCCCCCCGCCCCCCCCGGCGCCCGCCGCCTCCCGGGGCGGGGGGGCGGGGTCAGGAACGTGTGCACACTCGCACAGATTCACACCCACACGCTGCGCGTGCACAAACACCGACACACATGAAACCAGTGCGCTTTTATGCAAACACACACGTGGCATTAATTGCCTTATTTGTTCACTCATTCCCGATTTTGTGTGAAATAATGTTTGTCAGACTTTCTGTAGTGGCTGACCCCTTTCCAGAAATGTCACAAATTCTTACAGAAAATTCGCCCCCTTGCAGTTTGTGTATCGTGTTCTCAAAGAACATACCGCTCTCATCTACGTCCATGTAACTCTGCGGCTGTATAGGTGTGTGTGGGAGTGATGGCGGTGGGGTGGGGGGTGCGGGGGGGCTTCAGGAGATTAGAGGGAGACGGCCCGACAGCATGTTCATCAGCCTCAGCATCCTCTGGATCTGTGAGCTGCAGGAGATGAAGCACACACACGCATATCCTGGAAGGCAGAATGAGTGTATTGTCTCACTAATGCTGTGGATTTGGCCTCATTTACATAGGTATGCCATGCTTGCTCCTGTAATGCTAAACCAAGCCCATCTATCCACGAATGGCATGCCAGTGTGCCACCTAATAAGCATAATCCCAACAATGAACTGTGCTAATCACATCTAATATGCAAATTAGATTATCTAAACTTTGGTAAACATTGCCCAGCGTTTCAAAACGAGGATGAAGGGCGGTAAGGTGGCAGGTGGGGGGGACTGGGGGGGTGTATGAGAGTGAGCTGAACAGCACTGCTTTCTTTTTAAGATTTTTCATATTTTTGACATGTCTTACTCAGAAATAGCAATTTTCTCAAGGGGAAGGCGTCAGATACACAGAATGTATTTAATGCATGTAATGCAATAAAAGCGTTCTTCTATTCGGTAAGACAACTGCAGACAGTAAATGTTTTGGTTTTATTTGCAAAATACATATAAGTTCTGATGGCTTCTCAAGGTCCAGACAACAAGTGGGTGAGCAGAAGCCTCCAGGGAGCATGTGTGCTGCCCATTTGGGCCAGATGGTTCCGCTTAGCCACAAGCTCATAGTGGACCAGCCAGGAGGGCCAGGCGCCATGTTTACCAATCTCCGTCAGCGCATTCTTGGGGCCCCCTTGTGCAGTGCGCTGAAAATGAGGGCACCTGGCGGCGTCTGTTCTCACTCATGATGTCTCCGTGGGTACAGCATAGCGCAGAGGTGGGACAATACATTGACGAGCAGTAGCGCGGGCCAGTTGCTGCCTTCTGCCATGCACAGGCCTCAACGTTGACAGCAGGGCCATACTTGAAGGGGGCAGATGGCATCAGTAAGCCAGCGTTTAATCACACCGCCGGGGGGGTGCACACTGCAAAAGTAGCCATATTTCCAAGACAATTCGTCCTCTTTTCTCACTGTCCTCAGATTGCACTCTCCACTGTCCGGCTGAGGCACAACACTCAGTCTTATCTGCACAGTGGAGACTTAATATCAACAGATTAGATGTCCGAAGAGATTAAGGCCTGGCGTTTAATGCACTGGCCTGTTACCTCACAGGAGCTGGATTAAAATTCCTGAGCAGGACAGAGCACCCTGAGGTCCAGCATTGTTGAGCCTCCCGGACAATGACCCGGGAGGAGGATGAAACAGAAGTGAGATGGGGAGTAGATGTAAGAGCGGGTGAGGAGGAGGAGGTGCAGCAGTTTGGGGGGTGGGGGGCACTGAGACAAGTTCTTGGAATGAAGGCTCCCTCAGTGGGCCGGAAAATGAGGCAGGCCTCGTGGTCCGCTGGAGCCGTTTATTTATCGATGTAAAGAAAGATAACGGCAGCAGCTTCCTCACCGCTCCATTTGCATGTGCACACGAGGCCAGGAGAGAAAATCAGAGCAAATAAATAACAAGCGTTTGTGGCTGCACATGCGCGCCCACCCCAACCCCCCCACCGATCGCCCGGGCTGCGTTTAAAGTGACAGTGGCAGTGGACTTCCTCAAAGGCATCCGTGTCTGACAATCAATAGGCCCATCTGTCTCAGTAGCCAAAGATAAAAGACACAGCCGTAATAGTGCCGTCGCAACCTAAAGGATTACATGCATTTGTCGTGTATCATGTATCAATACTTACATTCCCGGTCACCTTGACACACACCTCCACACAGGAAGCATGTAACTTCACCCAGGGGGAGATGGGAAGAGCGCTTCTGGCATATTGAAATGAGCCGAATTCTTTATGTTAGCAAGTGCAGTGCCCTCTTGTCACAAGAGGTCAGGAAGTTGTCCCCTTCCACGTTCTCGTGTTTATGCATCACGTGTGTTTAACATGCATTTTTCATATTCTTGTGTTCCACTGTTCACGGCTGCCATTAAAATCACGGATCTTCCAGCAGAGTTTTTCCCTCCTTCCCTAACCCACTGTTCAGCCAATCATTTCCCAGTAACACGTGGAGCCAGTCACAAAACAAACTGGAACGTTACCGCAATATACGTAAAGTGAGTGATGGAGAAAACGAGAAAAGGCCCAGACTTTGTCCTCAGTTCAGCTCTCAGTTTATATATTGTGGGGTGACGTTAAAATGGCCCAGTCAATGCATGAGACAGGAGGGGAAGACAAACCTGGAACTGATTATAACTTGGAACGCTGATCAATACAGGTTTTCTGAAGGACACAGAGAGAGCCAAACAGCCTGACCCAAACTTACAGGCTTCGCATAAACCGTGCCGATGTGTTTGTGTGTTAGTGTCATCAGCAGAGCCTTTTCCAAAATATAGCTGCTAGCATCAACATTTAAATGAATAACATATGCAAATTTTAAAAAATATTTTAAATTCAGAAGGCTGAACTGTTTCCTTCATGGTATTTGATGTGTTTTGTTTTAATTAATTGGTTAACAGTAGTAATATCCTCAGAGTTGACATTCACTGGGATCGTGTCGTTATTTGTAAACAAAACAACAATTAGTCATGGAAAATGCATTGTGATCTGCGTATCATGAAGTTGCATTATTCGGTTTCTTAAAAAATACTTTAGTAAAAGGTGCAATAGTATCTGTCTTTATGAAATTTGCACAAGAAACCTTTTAGACTCATTTAATTCCTTAACTACTGAACTGCAATACCTGCTGTGCTGTTCTCCTCTACAGCTTGCTTGTAGCATTGTCCCCACTCCCCCCCCATTTTTTTTTTGTGAAGCGCTCAGAGTCAGGAAGGAGGTGAGCAGTTGACAGATCGGGGCGTTCGGCCCCGTCTCATTCCTCCCAGCCAGCAGATCCATCCCAGGGTGCTGTGTGGTGGGGCGCAGACAGGCGCAGCTATCCGTCTTGTCACCCGGGACTGGCCGCAGCCGGACTGTTCTGTGACCACGGCGCTGACACTGGAACATTACGTCCACCCCTCCCACACACCCCCTGCCACGTCAGACCCATCTCCTGTCCCAACAACTCCAGCCTGAGGAAGCAGGAGCACAGAGCTTGACACATCCATATGTTTCTCCTGCTGACCTTTTGGCGTCCTTTCTGCCACTGCCCGTAAACCACAAGCTGATATATGAAGGCAATTCTTTGCTGTGCCACTTGTATCTGAGTGATTGCGCGCACTTTACATTTTGGTCGCCTGCCACCCTGACACCTCCTCCACATCTCTCTATTTGCTTTACTGGAAAGGCGAGAAATTGAAAGAAAGAGAGAAAGATGTTTACGGGGGGGGCAAAGCAGCTTAAGCCATTCCCAGCAGCCCCAGGGGCAGAGAGCTGTCCTCTCTTCTGCAGGGAGGGTCTGAGTTAGGGTGTCATGCCAGAGCAAGTAACCAACGCTGAGGATGTTTCAGTCCTGATGGATGAATCAGTTGTCTGTGGAAGTTTTTATTTGCAGAGGACAGTGGAGGGAATTAACTTACAGTCACTAACAGATTGAAAAATAATTGCTTTATTCATCTGACAAACTGATCTTTGAAGATCGTAATTGGTAAACTCCAGTGTGGTCAAAAATGCATTTGATTGTCCAGACTAATAACAACAACAGTAATAATAATAATCTTCATCACAGGACTGCACAAATGAAGGCTGTTGCATTTAATGTATTCGGGCAGCAGAAAGAGCCACAGCACACGTCAAGGCATTCCTATGCTAAATCAATAGGCATTCGTTAGGTTTGCCACTGCCAATTTTCAATTACAGACATTCACTTTCACGCCTTAAACGCATGGGTCATCTCTCTTTGAAAACATCGGCAGCTCTCCCACAAAGAAGTCATTAAGGACTGGTTCTCGCCGAAGACAATTTGGAGTTTATTTGCTCTGGGGAAAACTGAAGTAATATACTAAGCGGCAGAAAGTCACAAAAATTAACAATGTTAAAAACCCCAGAAGGAGAACTACTTAACATTAACTATTTAATGCAATTCTCTTTTTTATTCTTCCTCTCCCTCTCGCTGCCCTTCCTTCCTTTCACTTTCTGTCCTTCCTTCATCAAATTAAATATTCTAACACTTTTATCTGTTGAAACCACATCAAAAGGCCGTCTTCGTTTTGAGTGACATGTCAGATGACAAACCAGAAAGAAAAGCTTTTATAATTCAGTGGGATAAAACAAACAAAAACAGAACCAAAATTATTAATTAAAAAGGAAGAAAGGCAGGGGTAGGAAAAGTCTTGCATTTCAATGTAATTTGCATTTTGATTCCAAGCTGAATTTCAGCAACTTGACTGTGTTTTTTTTTTCCTTAATATCTAACAGGATCAAAGGCGTTCATTAGCTCTCTGTCCCGCGGCATTGTCTGCAGCCTCCTAGGACTACAACAAAGTTCGCTCTGCGATCCCGATTCTGCACAAGAAAGAATGAGTTATTCCTGGACTAATTTCACATCAAACACAGGAGACCCTGAGTGGGAGAAGATAAAAGTGCCAGCCCGACCTGGAAGATTAGCCGCATGTTTCCAAGGCTGCGTCTGAGCGCCCGGGCCAGCG
>JABJVR010000081.1:32138-39100 GCA_025773905.1 Chitala chitala
CTACAAACTACTAATAAAGTCTACTGCCTCTCTTAATATTGCCAATATTTTCTACATACACAGACACATCTGCATTTTTGTTAGTGTTCACATAGGCTGCTGTTGTCCACCTTACAGCCTTCCAAGCCACTAGGGGGAGACGTTTAAGTTTTTAGAATGGTTCTATGTCAGAGAAGTGGCTGTACGTTAAACTACCTGACTTGCGACACAGGAATAGGCAACAATGACGCTAGCAAGGGTGCAAAGATTTGTCAGGTCCCAGGCTTGACATTTCATGACCCTGAATAACCTCAGTGTGACCCTTTGCCTCACAGGAGACCTTTGCCCTCTGTCTGTCACGATTGCCAGTGTTTGTCTCCTTTTTCATTGTCTCAGAGCCACAGGCTTTTTAAACGTCAGCACTGCAGAGACAACAGTAATGATTATTTACAACTTAAAATATGTAGAAAAGCAGCAGGGTTATTGTTGTGGAGTCAGTCGTTTATATCCCACTTGTCTTTTCAGCTCCAGCGCATTTCCACTGGCCCGCATGACAAACAGCTGAAAACAGATTTTGGAATAGCAGCACAACAGTTTGCTTTTTTTTTTTTGTAAGATCTCCTTCTTCCTTGCATGTTTTAGTTTACAGTTGGTAGGGCCCCCTGTTCAATATTTGAATGTGCTTTTTTACAGAAATGTGTTTCAACTCTCAAATTATTTAGCTGGGAGTGATAGTGAAGTAATAAAGAAGTTATTGACCAAATGATATTGATCGACGAGTCCTCGGGCAAAGCACGCTGACCTTGGTCTCCCACAGAGCCTCGCCCTTCTCCTGTGCCTCGCTTCTCACTAGCCACTCGATAATATAGTATTTTATATATTTAAGCTAGACAACAAATAGCAGCACACTATGAGGTGAGGAGCTGCTGGTACATTTTTCATGCCTATTTGCCTTGAGGAATTTGGTAGTACCATGTGAAGGGTG
Source organism: Chitala chitala (assembly GCA_025773905.1). Lineage (NCBI taxonomy): Eukaryota > Metazoa > Chordata > Actinopteri > Osteoglossiformes > Notopteridae > Chitala > Chitala chitala. The sequence continues at coordinate 33,103 of JABJVR010000081.1, forward strand.
ATTAAAATCGGTCTTCAGTCAGGACTTGATTAGGGGTTGCCATTCTAGTACAGTGGAGAATAGAAGGAGCAGGAAGGGAACACTAGCTAGAAAGAGCAGTGTGTGTGTGTGTGTGTGTGTGTGTGTGTGTGTGTGTGTGTGTGTGTGTGTTTTCCCTAAATCAGATAATGCCCGCACCGACTGAGCAGGAGAGCAAAGCAAGTTAACTACTTCAAGCTCCTAGGAAACGTGTTTTCTGGGATAAAAGCAAAGTCGGGACTGGTCCTGCATTTGATCACTAATCAGCTTTCCAATCCTGACCCTGCTTTACTGTGAACTATTTTTTACGTTATTTACAACAGACATCATTTTCAGTGAACACAGTTTACATTGCTTTACAACAAACAATTAATCTTCGTTTTCAATCAGCACAATTTACCACACCTTTCAACGGCTGTGGTGTGCCACCCTTTTCAGTGAATACAGTTTACCCTACTTGTCAGTGAAAGGAGTTCATCATGGTTTTCAGTGAATAGTTTGCCATGAATTATATCTAACAATTTAGCATACTTTTCAATTAATATAGTTTAGCATCCATTTTCAGTGAACAGTTTGCCATTTTGTTCAGTAAACATATTTACTCCTTGTTTTTCAGAGAACACATTATCCCCTACATTTATAACCAGCTGCAGTAGTGTGCTAGACACAGCACCCCTGAGCATTAGGACCAATTACACTCGTTTGCATGGTAACGATGGCTTAGGTAAGTCATGGTTAGGCTTTGTGAAATATTCATATGGTTTCAAGCCAAGTCAGCTGTGAGATGCACTTGACAGACATTCATACAAAAAGAATTTTTATATATTATTAAAACAGGTGCATGTTGTCCATTTATGCAGGTCAATAATGTCAATTTAATTCTGGGTTACTGTCAGTATCCTACTGTTCTTCATATCCAATGCTTCTACTAGAAAAAAAGGCTTGTTTTCTGTGAGTCAGGAGCGTAGAGATGAAGTGTCGTTATGGAGGGAGACCCCCATGCATGAGTCTACTTACCTGGTGAGAGGGAAGCCCAGAAGCAGTTAGGTGGAGGAGGCCAGCTCCCTGACTAAGCTCTTCATCTCTATCCCCCCAGCCAACTCCCGCCTCCCTCCACCCCATGTTTCAGGGCAGCAAGCCACACATAAGTTCCTTGCTACTGCCGCAGAATAACTTCTCATCAGGATCAATTATGCAACCACTGCTACTCAAGAGGCTACATTTTTCATGTGGGGGTCTGTATTGGGAGGAGGGAGATTAACTGTACACAAGTGTCGTTGACATGGCTGTGTGAGCACAGGCCATTCCCTCATCACCTTCCTGTTTGCACGCAGAATTCGTTTGGAATGAACATGTGAACATGTGTGTCTTCCCGTCCCCTTCAGACAGTCTGTGTGGACAGAAAGTCATTCCCCACTGCCCCTCCAAACAGCAGTTACCCAGTGTGTGCCCCAGTGCCACATGTGTGTGCCTCCCACTGATCAGCTGAGCTGGGAACCTGCTATTCTCACAGCCTTTACATGCAGGTATGAGCACAGCCAGTTCCATGCACTAAACAGGCATTCATTTTTCCATTTTCATTCCTGTTTGTGTGTGTGTGTATGTGTGTGTGAGAGAGAGAAAGGGGGGGGGAGAAAAAGTTTTCATGACATGATGTGTGTTTTATAACAGTGGAGTATATGTGAGTATGAAAAGCTCAATATCAGGTGGTGTGTTTGGGTGCAAGTGTTTTATTAAGGGTGGTGTGTTTTTAACTGTTTCTTTTTGTCTGTGCATGCCTTTGTACACGCACGCGTGTGTGTGTGTGTGTGTGTGTGTGTGTGTGTGTGTGTGTGTGTGTGTTTTTTAACCCTCGTGCCCTGGCCTTATCCTGCCCCCTTAGGCTGCAGGATCTTCCCCAACCTGTTTCATATCACATGACCCGGTTGACATGTAGACGTTCCCAGCCTGGCCAGGCCAGGCCAGTTTAAACCAGCTCAGGAGGCCCACAGCAAAGGTGGTGCTGTGCCAGAATCTTATTATCAACATTACTGGACAGGTAAAGCACTCGCGCACGGAAAGTGAATCATCGCTACTGTTAGCCTGCAACTGTTATTACGTACAGCTTCATAAAGACATTATATGTTTATTTTCTCTCTCTTTTTCTAAATAAAATTAATCATTTGCGATCATTAAAAATGCTACTCAAACTAAGGAGCATGTTTTGTCAGACTGAGAGATAAACACCCACAATAGGTAAGATTGGCGGGGTGGCGTGTGGGTACATTGAGTCTGCTTGTAAGATTTTGTGAGGTTGGGGGTGGGGGGGCAGTAATAATGAAATGCATTCATTATGCAGCTCTTCTCACCCTCCCCTCTCACTCTCGGCCCAACTTGTTCAGGAGGTGTCGCCAGCATCTGGCATCTTTGCATAATGTGTGATATCTTTGGAAGTGGGCCGCTCCTGGACCGTACAAATAGCTTCTTTGACCTGGTAATTAGCTGGGAACGACAGCCAGTGGCTGCTAGAAAACTGCTCCGGCTATATATCTACATACATGCATAAATTACCATTTGCCAGACCTTAATATGTTGTGAAGCCCGAGACGGATATGGAAGGACAAAAAAACATGTAACATGCTGGTTTGGTTACATTGTCCCATGGGATTGTTCTGCTGTTCACTTAGATGGAAGCCAGTCAGTATTTCCTTTTCACATGCATACTGTATGTTGTTCATGTGCAGACACACACACGCACACAGATGGACACATACGCACAGGCTGTACTTAGCTGGCGTGTCAAACCGGTAACTCAAGCTGGAGATATGGCAGGTTTGACACAGGAATCATTTACGATGGTCCTGAGAACAGCTGTCATTACAGAGAAGTAAAAAAGAGCACAATTAGGGGTGTCACAGGCGTGATTCATCGCCCTCCATTAAGTGCTCTGCGGCACCGACACGAGCCACAGCACAGAACTCATCTGCAGGCAGACAGCCCACTAGGCTGGCACTGCCCTGCACTGTCCTCTCCCCTCCTGTCCCTGTCCTCTACCTGTGCTGTCCCTGTCCTCTCCCCTCCTGTCAATGTCCTCTATCTATCCCCTCCTTATACCTGATCCTCTCATCTCCTTTTCTTATGCCATCCCCTCTTGTCCCTGTCCTCTCTCCTCCTGTCCCTGTCCTCTTTCTGTTTCTTTCCTCCTACCATTGCCATCACTTTCATGTACACATCTCTCTCGCGCTGCCTTGTGTCTGCCCCTTGTCCTCTTGTCCTCAGTGATTTGTTGATTCGCCAACAGTGGCATGTAATACAGATCAGGAAGAACAGGAAGTTAAGAACGTGCAGATGAACACAGACACTTGTGTGTCCTCTTGAGAGTTCTCTCCTGCAGTAAGGTGGTCCTTTGACCAACGATATCACACACAAAAGCCTTGTCATACAAAGCCTCCTACCTCTAGCCCTATGTAAAAGCACACATTAAATGTGCATCTTAAAACCCAAGACTAAATAGCCAAGGATCTGTTTATATACCTGAGCTGCATTCAGAGGACGATTCATCAGTTTTAATTGTACCCCGCTGCTCACCCCCACACCCCACCGCATCTCTGTCAGCCCTGTTTCTCACTTATCTTCAAAGGAAAAGTCATTCATTTGATCTGAACATTTTCAGCCTAACCCTGTGGACAGGAGTGGCTTTCTGCATGTGCAGTGTCTTTATGTAACTCTGATACACTGTAGGAGGTTAATTCAACCTCTTACGCTCCACACCGAGCCATTATATACTATAGGCATAACATCTCAAGTAGAGGGTTGTTGTGTTTTCAGGTAATGTTACCTAATCATTCTTTGCTCATACTACTGGTGTCACTTTATGGCACTACTCTACAGCTACTCAGTAAATCACTTTTGTGTACAGACAGATTCATGTAACAAACAAGCCATTAATATGTTTTTATTTATTACTATCATCTTAAAAAGGGCTACTGTGTTAGAAATTTTGTTAATTTGTGACTCTCTCAATTTGAAGGGAAGTAAAAAATATAAAACACATACTCTAGGTCTTTTATCTGAACATGGGATATTGAAAAATATTTTCTTATTTTATACATGGTAGAGAGTACTACAATGCCATCCTTGTGTATGGTAATAAAATATGCATATCTTGTTAGTATGTTGGCAGTAGTGTCTGGTGGTCACAGAAAAAGTGGCTGTAATCTCTTTGGACCATCAGGGGGCATCGTGGTTAAGGACCTGGGCTTTCCAGGTGTGGAGCAGGCATGGCAGTAAGTTCTTCTCCAGAATGCCTCAGTCACAAGTAACATTGTGAAACAGTAAAGTATGTGCCCCTTTTTGGTTATTCAGCCTACTGAGCAACCATATGTAAGCATGCACAAATAACACACCCTTTGTGCAAGTGACCACAGTTCCCAGATTTTAGATCTGTTTACCGCAGGCCTTGGTTTCACCGCCCCCTCCTCAGAGTGTGTTACGCAAGACAGCTACGATGGCCCTGGTGAAAGGTGAGTTTGCACTGACTGGCTCCACCTTACTCTTCAGTGAGCTCTGCCAGTACAGCTCTAGCCCGTCCCTGACTACCATTCTAGCAAAAGGACAAAGTCCTCTTTTTGTTTTCTGGAAAACCTTTCACACTTCGGTCATTGCAGAAAAACTGGACCGCAAAGGTTTGCGCTTGGGTTAGGAGCACCTGTTTGGGCCACATGACCCTGATTGCTTCACTGGACCAGCTAATCAAGGCAGAGGGATGGGCACATGGTCATTGTGGCTGAATATTCAGATTTACACAGCAGAATTAGTAATAAAACGCCCGCATCATTATGCTGTATACCTGAGAAAATCTCTCTGAAGTACAGCGTTATTATTTATAATTAAAAACTGTGTTTGTGTACTGACTGTCACTAATCCCAAAGCAGAAAGTGTTAATTTCTTCCAACAAAGGTTCAGTGTCAATCTACATTCCATCCAGCAGTGGGTGTCTTTATTGACAGTTTCTTTAATATTCAACATATAGGCTTGCTGTTCTTAGGTTTCACAGTAGGCAGAGTTAAACTTCCATAATTTGTTTCAAGGTACATGTGAAAATTAACATTTTGGACGGTTGTATGACTAAATGGTGTTATGTTTGGTAACTGTCCACCAACATCAGCTGCTGTGTCTTCTGTGAAAGAAACCTGGATTGTTCATTTGGGGAAAAAAATACAGTTAACCATACAGTAGAGTCCACCCATGTTAACAAGAGATTGTGAGAGAGGTGTTTCATTATGCCCCGGCTTGAAATGTAATGGCACCCCAGTCCTCCACAGACCCCACCTTCGCCCCCCCAGACCTCCACAGCATCCCATCTTCTCTCCCTCCCAATGCACAAAAAACACCATCAATGGAATGTCAGAAAGTCATGGGTCCAGGACTGTGCAGGAACCAGGCAGGCTGATCAGGAGCTGACCCTTTGCTACAAGCTGGCCCCAAAAAAGTTCTGATGATCCACAGAACCTTCTAGAGGTCGCTGGAGTCAGGGGTCGGTGCAGAGGCTGCGGCTGGTTGGGCGGTTGTCTCGGTTGGATTGGATGAAAATGCTCCTCAAGTTTTTCTCTTTGAGCTCACATACGGAGCCCCGGGCAGAAATCAATGGCCATATGCGTAGCTGCCGTTTTATTGTAAATAATGAAGGTTATAAAGGCAGCCGTGTGAACGCTGATTAGAGCAAGAATATGCATCAGCATGTGCTAATGAGTGCTTCTGTGCTCTAAAATAGCATCCACATAATTCTGTAAAGAACAATGTGCCTGGACATTTTATCACTACGGCTGTCTTCAGCACCAGAGGGATTTGCAGAAATGTCCGGGGGGGGGGGGGGGGGGGGGGGGGGGGGGGGGGGGGCGGGGGGGGGGGGGGGGGGGGGGGGGGGGGGGGGGCGGCGGGCCCACCCCCCGGCGGCGCACGGGCCCCCGCCCCCACACCCCCCCACACCAACCCACCCACC